>VACF01002242.1:0-155664 GCA_006891605.1 Pleurozium schreberi
ATCAATAGCCATGGATTTTTTCTAATGCATTGCCTATTTTTTCTAATATTATAAAAAAAAAGGTACCAAAAAATGTTATTATAATAATTGCTTAAATAGACTAAAAAATAATGAATTTTAGATATGCATAATTGCATAGTACATATACACAGTCCCTTCATGTGCTTGGAGTGCATAGTATCCTTGATTTGCACTAAAATTTGCACTAGCATATTTATTTTGTTTGTCTACAAGAAATTTATGGCTTTTAACAAAAAAAAAATTTAATCCAAATCCATACTCAAGAATCTGTACAAATTGGTCTTTAAAAAATAAAGTTTTTTTAAAACCTTAGAATTTAATCTAAAATTTTGAGCTTTAAAGTTAAATTCAATAAATTTATTAAATCCTAACAACATGTGAATTAAATAAACTAAACCATTTCAGTTGTAAAAAATTATATAAAAATTTTTTAAATTTACCACAATAGTTCYCAATCTAAAATCTAACTTTAGTCAACACAATGCATTGTAATGAAGTACATTTTCCATATAGATTTTTCAATTTTGAGCATTGGAAGGATTTTCTTAAATTCTTTTTGGGAGTGGTCAATTTGCCTAAGTAGACTTTTTCCTTTACAAATTGTCTTCAACCTCAAGCTTAATGTATGTATTTTTCAGGCTTCTCATAGAATTGCAATTTTGTACATTATGACAAAAAAACTYGTGTATCTTTGGGAGCAAACACCTATGTTTTAATAATACTTTATATATTTATAGATACATGTATGTCAATATATGCACATATTTATATAAATGTATTTTTATTGTATAAATGAATTTACAAATATAATATATGCATATGGATCATTGCAAGAAACACCAATCATATTCTCCGTGACAATGAGAGAGATTATTTTGTCATCTTCTATATCTTTTGAAGCATAAACCTTATAAACTTAAAATTTATAGAAYTAGACATGCCTAGTTTTATGCTAATTATATTTTTCATCTTTCAAAATTTAAAAAAAAATTAT
Organism: Pleurozium schreberi; assembly: GCA_006891605.1. Lineage (NCBI taxonomy): Eukaryota > Viridiplantae > Streptophyta > Bryopsida > Hypnales > Hylocomiaceae > Pleurozium > Pleurozium schreberi. Next base: position 1,016 of record VACF01002242.1, read on the forward strand.
ATCCTCAAAATCCTAAAAGCACATTTTTCTTTAAATTATTTTTCTAATTTTGAAATAATCCTAAAGAAAATCCTGAATATTGCACAAATGGTACAAAAGCGCACAATGTTTCTTGCAACAACCCATACTTGTGCTTCCTTGTTGCAATTTTTGCAAGAAACTTCTTTTACAAGACCTAATGAACACCAAATGACATTCCTCATCATAGTTGAAATGTTTACCATCTATATGGCATTGAGGATAAATTGAGACCAAAAATTATGAAAATGAATATTTTTCATGGTAAATACCTATATCTTTCTCTTTTTCTAGATATATAGATATGTAGATATTCATAAATATATGAAATTTAATAATTGAATGTATTCTGTATTTGCATAGATTGAAAAAGAAAGAGAAATTTTAAAAGCAGAGCTCAACAAAAATACTATTAAAATAAAATCTGCAGAAGCAACTATTAACGAGCATTTAAATCAAATTGTAGAATTAAATTGCATTATATCTCAAGATCATGATAATATGTTGAAGATAAAAAAAGAATTGGAAGCTTGTAAATGTGATAGGGACTCACTTGGTGCTCAAGTACAAGTTCCATTGCATATYYGTWGTGACGTMCTTCTATTTATATCTGTGTAATTTTTTWAAGGATTGATAGCAATATTCAAATTATGGTAACCTTTGTATATTTTTAAATCAGCGTGACTTCAAAAATTTCAAAAAGAAATGATTACATTTTATATTTATCTTTAATAAATGGAAAATCAATGGTTACATTTGCAATACAACAAAAACAACATCATTATATAAATAAACAATGATGTATTATACAATGGGGTCCCAATCAAAATGGCGTTTTCGAATTTTCATTGAAGGAAATTTCAATGTAGCCAACTTTGACAACCTCTCGAGAGCTAAAAAATTGGTATTTTACCATGAAATTTTTGTCACAACATTAGCTTTATGTTAGTAACACTTRTACCAAGTTTCAAGTACAAATGATTCAATATAAAAAAGATATTCTAAATCCACCAACATAGGTAGTTGTGAAGAAAATTTCAGTGCAAGTCAACCTTGACAGCCTCCCAAGGACTGAATTTTTTTATTTTGCAATAAATCTTTTTATGAGTTTATCTTTTTTTTGATAAGGTATATTTCAAGTTTCAAATTCAAAATATTTACACAGAAAAAGATATTTGAAGTCTACCAATATGAGTAGTTTGAGAAAATATTCACTATTGCCAACTTTGACACCCTCCCAACTTCCAGTTTTGGTTTATTTTCCTTGAATTTTTTTCACAAAATCAACTCTATATTGGAAGCATGTATGCAAAATTTCAAGCTCTAAAAGCGTACACAAGAAAAGATATTGGAAACCTATAAACATGTGTAATTGTGAGAATGATGTTTTTATGCCCTTGGCATAGTGTTATTTTGTGGGTCAAAGTTTCTTAGGGATGTAAAACATCATTTTACAACTACACATGCTGCTAGATTTCCAATTTCGTTTTTTGAACAAATCTTTTGAATTTGAAATTTAGCACACATATAACAAACATAGAAATGATCTTACAACAAAAAAATTCATGGTAAAATAAAAAATTTAGTCCATGGGAGGGTATTAAAATTGGGTGTAGTGAATATTCTTTCACGACTACACATGTTGGAAGATTTCCAATATTTTTTTTTTTTAATATTTTTTTTTGAGTTGAAATTTGGCATACACGTTTCTAATATAGAGTTGATTTTGTAAAAAAAATTCAAGAAATTAAACCATATTTTCAGCCCTTGGAAAGGTGTCAAAGTTGTTAGTAGTGAACATTTTCTCAAAACTACTCATGTTGGTAGACTTCAAATATCCTTTTTTTGTGTTAATACTTTGAACTTAAAATTTAGAATACAGTTTATCAACATAAAGATAAACTTGTAAAATTTTTTTATGGAAAAATAAAAATAAAAATTCCTTGAAAAGTTGTCAAGGTTGGTTGTAGTGAAATTTTCTTCACAACTATCCATGTTGGTAGATTTAGAATATTTTTGTTTTTGTTGAATCATTTATACTTGAAATTTTTTAAACGTGTTATTAACATAAAACTAATGTTTTGACAAAAATTTCAAGGTGCAATACCAATTTTTTAGCTTTCAAAAGGCTGTCAAAGTTGGCAGCACTGAAATTTTCTTCAGTCCAAATTCAAAAACGCCATTTTGATTGGGACCCCAATTTACACTAAGTAAAGGTATTAAAGTAACCCACACTAATTTATGTTTCAAATATCTTTAATTTTTCATTATAAGTCCTTTTAATTTTTTGGTCCTCTTAAAACTCCTATTCAGTTGTACAATAGTAGTTGTTTTAATCAATTGAAGGATCTAATTTATGTTGAGTTTCATTACCTTAAGAACTAATTTCCTATAATTATAATGTAAATTTTATCAATCTAACAATCATAGCATTTTGGCAATAGATATGATCAATCGTTAATAACTAATATAATGACCTTTCTACAGTTGATTAAGAAAAAAAATGAAATGAATTTGATATATGAAAAAATGAAAATTCAAACTGCAACACTTTTCAAGGGACAAGCACAATACAAAGATCGCTTACAAGAAACCCGAATCTTAAAAATCAAGATTACAACCTTGAAGCGAGACCATGTTATTCTTTCTCACAATGTAAAGAATATTGTTATTCTTAGAAAAGAGATTTTCAATCTTTCAAAAGAACTCAGTTTAGAGAAAACAAAGGTCATATCTTTGTTTATTTTTTAATTTAATTCAATGATTTACAATAAAAATTTAGATATAATTTTTGGATATAAAAAATCTTGCTATTGTATTACTTATTTTAGTCTCCATCCTATTATTTGGGGTACTAGGATTATGATAAGTTGGTAGGCAAATATTTCTTTCAATAATTGAATGGCCCATTGCATATCTTTGAAAGATCTACAGTAAGACTTACAAAATGCATTTACTAAAGTTATAACTTTTCTCCATTTCCAAGTATGATTGATTGAAATCCTAGAAATTGGAACCGCGATCTAGTATTGAGTATCTAGATTTTCTTTGAATGCAATTTTAGTCCCATGCACTTAATCCATCACCTTAGGATTGCCTGAGTTTGTTTTATGACTTGTTTTGATTGGTGAAGCACAACAAAGTTGTTGACACGTATTGCTCCCAAATTTTTGAGAAATAARCAATAYTGTATAAGATAGGGCATGCATGTAGAACACAATGGAAGCAACTACTTTCATTGCCACTTTTACTATATTTTTCAAAATGCRTGTATTTGGTAAKCAWGCTAATYATACTCATCTTTATTGACTTATGGTCTAGCCCCCAGTAAAGGTTCAACCTCTAAGAATCAACTTGAATTGTATGAAGTGGAACTTTTCATGCATAGTTTTGAGGAACTATTTATTCTGTTTATTTGAAAATAAACTCTTATTTTTGTCAGCATCAAGGTGTCTTGGATGTTTATATCCAAATCGATTAATTTTACAGTTTATTGGATAGTCTAAATTGATATATCTAAATTGTCTAATTTTATAGTTTCCTCGATATATCTAAATCGGCTAATTTTTCAATTTACTTGATATATCTAAATCGGCTAATTTTACAGTTTACTCAATAATCTGTAGTGAGTTCGCTGGCTTTTCAATTTCTGCAAATACTACGAAAAAATGATGAAAAGAATGACTTGCATAAATGACTCAAAACCAATCATTTTGATACATTTGACTCGAACATGACTTCTAGCCTCCGCGGTCATTGTGGTCAAGTCGTTCWKGTCAATGAYTGCARTTGTCTAATCACCATCCATTGTTATTTAGAGGATACAGTGGATGATACAACGGATGATACAAGTATACCTTTGGGGTGAGGTGGCAAGGACGTGTGTTGGACACATGCCTTGACATCAAGAACATGGAAAAAGMTGATTTGCCGATATTGTTGAGGTATGCTGTCATTTGCTAGTCATTTTTGAGTCGTGACATTCAAGTATTATGATGACATGGATTACCACGTCAAGAGTGATTTGGGAGTCATTTGGAAGTCGATGTTCTGGTGCGTGCTATGCCACAAGTCTAGTCCAAACGCAGTCATTAATCAGTTACGTGCGACGTTGATAGCTGACATGCGGGGTAGTTTGGGACTCTGCAAGAAGTCATTTTTCCTTTCATTTGAAGTCATTCAAAAGTGAAGTGAACTTGCCAAGTTTGATATGCTAAGCGCACTTCTCAATTTCTAAGTCATTTTGCAGTTATCCCGTTGTTTATAGACTATCCTAAAATAGTGGCAATACTCTAGCCAAAGTAAACAAGCCACTAGTGTTGGGAGTGTTTCATTTCTACCAATTGAATAGGGTTTAGGGCAACAATGCAGACATTCTCAGTTGAAATAATTGAGTGCATTGTCAATCGCTTTCCACTAATACCGTGACAAAATTCTTTTTACATGACTACGACAAAAATGCAAGTAAATCAAGTGTCACCTGTGGCAGGCTCTAAACAAAATGCATACACTAGTAGAAAAYTTTGTTTTTATGTTGATTTGGTCGTCTTGATCCGGKCACTTTTTGACAMCAATCTATTGGAATCAACAAATTTCTATCAAAATGTGACTGGATCAATGTGATCAAATCAACAAAAAAACAAAATATTCTACTAGTGATAACTATAACATTGCACAATGGTAGTGAACATAATAGAAATGATGAAAATGAGTGAGAGGGTCTAATAGGAAAGGAGTTTAGTTATTTTGCTAAACATAAGCCAATGGCAAAWAAAACATGTCCCAAAACATTTTTRTGCATATTGTATTGCCTAGCATATCTACCACTCCRAACTTGCTMTAGATGCATGACTCTAAAAAACAAYGCATCAGTTGCATGGCTTAATGTACTTCTCCATTTTTATTACAGCTAAGCCTTTTGCCTGTTCTATGGTGAAHTGTTTTGTCTTTTTGTTGGGATACATGAGCGGCACCCGATTGTGCAAAATATTGCGCACATCCACCTTCCACCATCCCTCAAGAATGTCCTCAAAGTGGAATGTCCTCCCTCGGCACTCCACTAATGGTTTCCATAGCCACTTTCTACCTCAGGCCTCTCAGATTAAAGAGAAACACCTCATTCTTGACGGGGAACTCCAAAAGCATAGCAATTTATTAAAAAAAAGGCCATGACAGCACTGGAAAGACTACACCATCTGAAACTCACCCAAACTCACTCTTCTTTCACTATAACAAAACATAGTAAGAAAACCCGTAGTGGATTTCCCACTACGGGCTTTTTTGCCATGCTTTGTGACAATGATTTCCACTACAATGTGCAACTAGTTTTCAATAAATTTTTGCGACTGTCAAGGTTTTTTTCACATTGGATTTCTTTTGCACATTGGATATATATGCAACGAGTATCTGGTTATGACAACTCCAGATCTTGTAGCAGCTAGTACATCCTAGTAACTGAATGCATTATGGCTTCCAAGCCATATGTGGAATTTGGTGTCCAGAAAGAGGCAATATGCATAAAAGAAATGTTGTCAATATTGCAAATTATCTTTCTTTTAACAGAGAACCACACATACTTTTTCCTAATGGGACGAAATTAGAGAGAGAGGGAGAGGGAGAGAGAGAGAGAGAGAGAGTAATTTAACACCCCAGTACCGGGCAGTTTCAAACAATTTCCGAGATCATGATTGATAGGTCATAAAAAAATCAGGCCATTACAAATGAAATCCATACTTATGCAGAGAGAACCCGCTTATACTAAGGACCTTTATGCATAGAATCATTAGAATCATGTAAAAGCAGTAAAAAAGAAACAAATAGTGTGTATTGATGGTGTGTTAAAGTCAACACACACCTACTAACCCATTCCGGGAGGGAGGGKGGGTACTGTACATAGCACTGAAATTCAGTTATACATGAGAATCCGACAGTTTGCAGTAATTTAACATCCTTAGAGTCATGCACAGTAAAGGTAGTTCACAAAGAACTGTAAAATAGTTATAGTTGTGATTCAAGGCATAGTAAGATAGTAAAGTATTCTTGATGATTAACAAACCAAAAACCAAAATGTCACAAACATATAGTTGCAACCCTTGCATTCTAAATATCATAGAATGAAAGGTCAAGAAGTAGAGGAATTGAGAAGTTGGTGATCCGTCATTCGATTTTGCCAAAAAGTTGGAGGGAATGCTCTTCACCTACGTCCATGCAAACAAACATACAAAAAGTGTGTTAGTTTACGTGCGTGAGGTGTCTTTAGAGCATTCCTAGTTGTTATCCATGTCACTATTTTCAAGCAAAAAAGTAAAACACGGAAAGCATGATATAAGGAGAATTTCATGCTAAAAATTTCTCTCTCGTAGGAAGACCTTTTCCTTGGACTTGTCCAAAGGACCACCTTGTTGTGACGACGCCATTGTTGCACAAGGAGATCCAACTCACTAAGCACCATAAACACTGTAGCAAGGGAGAGCAAGCGACTAGTTGCTATGTGTTTGCGCAGAAAGAGTGGCCCACCAGTCTCGTTTCGGAGCTTAGCAGACTTCCGCGAGTGTTGGTTGATTCAAGTAATTGACTGATCAAGTAAGAATTAGTTGTCCCCCTGTACTCCACATATACGTTGGAGTGGAGTCGTTGTGAGTGTATATAGTGGTATGCAACTGGCCAAATAAAACAATGAGTGTCTAAGCTAAGTACATATTGGTCATATGACTTGGTCCTTGGGCCCACTACGTCCTGTACAGCCTCTGTTGTGTGAGAGTACTGTTTGTTAGTAAATGGAAGTGTAATTGTGGTCTGCCATAACTGGGGAGTTTTCCGTATGTACGAGCTTAAAAAATCATGACCATGAGTGTCAAAAAAAAATTTTAGGAGAGAGAGGGAGAGAGAGAGAGAGAATAGACATGACACCCCATTACAGGGCAGTTTCTGTTAGTTTCAAGTTCTAAGAAGATAGATCCTAATATTTCAAATTTTTTTTTGAAGAAGTCCATGTGCGAGCGGAGAAAACCTACTGCAATAGAGGTTTGTAAAAGTCACAGAAAAATTCACGGAAAAAATTCACCAGAGCACTCCCATATCCCATTGGGAGGGAGGGTGGGTACATTCTTTAACTTGCATCAATACAAGTTGTGAAAACATCTTCAGTTGGCTTGACAAAACACTAACGTACCTCAAGAATTTACTCATCTCAAAGCCAGAAGACTGCTGAGTGATCTCACTCAGAAGAAACTCATGAATCCAAGTTGTGTGGCAAGAGAACAAGTTTTTCTTGAAAGCTCACGCAAGTGACGCTACCCATGACCAAGTAATCAAAATCACACAAATGCTACCTAAGCAATCCATGTATGCCAATAAGACAACTTAGGGTGTAGAAATATAGTAGAAACCCCGCCATCCATTTTTGCCATAGATTTGGAGGGAATGTTCCTCACCTACGCCCATGCAAACAAACAAACAAGAAGTTTGTTAGTCTACGTGCGTGAGGTGTCTTCAGAGCATTCCTATTTGTTATCCTTGTCACCAATTTCAAGCATAAAAAGAAGGCAAGATATGTAAACCATGAGGCAATTTTAAGGAAAGACTCATGCCAAACAACTCTCATTTTTGTAACAAAAAACCTATTCCCTGGAGATAGCCAAAGGAGCTCTGTGAGGTTGTATCGAGGTCATTTACATAGCAATAGAACTCCACACTGCTGATCACTATGTGATTTAGCCTTGTTGCGTAAACAATCGGTTGCAGTGTGTTGTCAAAAGTATGAAGCTTGGGTGCAGCTCTGGACTGGCTCAAACCCCAAGTGCTAAGCAACTAAGCAAGAAGCAAGCTACAGTTATTCATTTTAGTAGGTAACTTCAAAGCATCCTTTTGTGCTTCACTTACTGGTGGTAGTGGTCTTGCAGTACGTGCATACTGCAAAGTGGGGTGCTCCTGGACATGAGATTTCATGAGTACTCCAAGCCAGAACTAACTTGGTTTATGTACTTTGTACTAAGTCCACTACGCCCACTAAAGCCTTTAGTATGTGCGGAGGTATCATTCGTTAGGAACTGGTAGCACTGGTAACACTATTGCTGTTTGTACCAAGATTGCATCATTTCGACGTAACTTGGGAGATTTCTACATGTGCTCTCTAGAGGAAGATTTTTGCAAAAATTAGCCTATCATCATAGATCCAATTTTAAAAGAGAGAGAGAGAGACTCCAATGCTGCGTTGATCATGAAATTTCTTATGTGTGTAAAAGTGATCTGGTGGCGTACCGCCACACCAACAGCATCACACATCCACACCGCAAATGCACCATACTTAGCCGCAAGAGATGGATACTGTGATCCAAAGAACCGATCCAAGTGATTAATCATGAACCAAATTGCATGATTGAACCACATAATAGATCCTTTGCACCCTGCAGGCGCATTTCCATCACAATTGCATCGCAAATATGGTCGTTGGACATTCCACAGTGTTGAGGAATGCTTTTCGCTTCGTCCATACCCAGTTTGTAAGTCACCTTAGGTATGAATTCTTACGTCCACTGTTGAACATTTTTTCGGATCGAACAAGTTGAGTGGGAAGGCGTTGATGATGTCGACTGGGTCCCAAAGGATTCTAGTACCATTGATAGCATTTGCCTTTAATATGTCCAGATCTTGCTTGCTTATATCAATCCAGTGTTTCCACATGGCGATTGTAATCGGAGCCAAAAGATTGATGTTACTCAAACCCCAGACTCGATGGTCCTTTGCTGGAAGTTGGTCCTCCACTGATTGGTAAGGCATAATCGGGACCAAGGGCCCTTTTTTCGAAGAAATCAGCACTTGCATGTGCTTTTCAGCCTGGGAGTTTTGGATTGAGGAAGATAGATCTTCCAGAGCAGCCTTGTGCGCCTCAACAATGTTGAGCCAATTGAGCAAGGGATGTGTTCGTTTTGGGGATGACTCCGCCAAGGACACAGTGGGCTGTGAATGCCACTGTTTAGTTGGGTTGCCTCTTCTGATCGCTTCTTCTATACTTGTAGCCTGTTGTAATGCACTCTGCAACTCCTCCGCCTCTAACTCAAGGATATCGGCAAGCTTGCTTTGTGCTTCTCATAGCATCTCTAAAGTTTTGTCCACCTTTCCCACCATTAAGATAGCTGTCCACTGAGCAATGTCAAGTGTGGTGATGAGGAGGGGCGCATGCTCACCGTCTTCATCAATGTCCTCCAGACTATTCTTGTCTTGCATTTGGATGTACTCATGGATTGACTGCGCCTGAAGCCCAACCAATGTAGTTTGCACAGCCGGAGATGGGGCCGAGAGCAGGTCTCCATATCCTAACTCCCGGAGATCCTCACTCCATTGTGGTTTCTGCGAGTTGCATGCAGGTACCTAAACTTTTACAGAAGTAAGTTAGAAAGAGAAAGAGATTCACCACCTCTCCGTGGATAGAAGGCAGAGAGATACAGACAAGTCATCACCCCGTCAAGACAGGCTCTTTCTATCAAACCACTGCACAGTCCAGATTTGATTCAACATACACAAGTAATGCTATTGCTCTTACAGCACCTTGAGATGATGCTCTTTCCACCAACAAATTATTCTTCACCATTTTTCATATTCATTTTGTCTTGTGTTCATCCCATGTCTTAGCATTGAGGGATGTAAACTTATTGTGTTTAGCATTTCTGCCAGCAAATATACATACACAAATGCTACTTCCCTACATCCACCATATCAAACATTTGCCATTTGCCTAGTTCCAATAATAGCAATACAACTCAAAGGTTTGGAATAAACTTTGAGATATGAATTTCTTGAAGTCCAAGTAAAATGCTCAAAGCTTGAGGGTCTTGGCCTCACCTACGCCCATGCAAGCCAACAAATAAGAAGTGTGTTAGTTTACATGCGTGAGGTGTTGTTAATCCAAATTCTCCCGCTAACTAATTTAGAGGTTCAAGTTAGATTAACATACAAGTTCCTTATGAACTTTCCATATGTGCAATCTTAACATATAAGAGAAAAACTAAAGAGTTCAAGAATAATAATCAAAATAGAACATAACAAATTGCCTTCCAAGCGAATCGTCTTTTTTATCAATGGTAAAATATGAGTTTATATCTATATTGTTTTGTTTTTATTTATATATATATATATATATTTTATTTAAAAGAAAGTCAAGAATGGATGCTCAACAAGGGAAAATACAAGAATGAGAGTGAGTAAGGACTCATACCAATGGAGCATACATTGCGAGCAGACCTTCTGCCATTGTAATCACCACCACGTTCTCGTCCAAGCTTCAAATAAGGAGTATTTTAGCTTTCTGAATTCCTAACAACAAGAGTTACTCACTTCAAAAAGATTTATACTAATATTTTTTACAGCCTAAAAGATATGACTACAAACCCGAGGCTAAAAGTTCTATTACTTGCCTCACGATTTTGCTTCAGACCTCCCTTTACTTCTACAGTTGTAACTTCTATCTATGTAGTCCAAATGAAGTGCAATAACATAATCTAGAGCACAAAAAGTGTAGGCAATCTCTCCAAGTTATTTCGCATAAATCATGTTCTTTCTCACAAAGTTATGAACCTTCAAAGGTTCAAACCTTGAAAACTCAAGGCAGCTAAGCTCTGTTCACTTAAACGGCCACAACTTTCTACTCACAATTCCAATTACTACAAAATAAAGCTTGATAGAAAGCTAACAAGAAGGTACAGATGCTCTATTTTTCCCTAGGCCTTCTCTGTTTTCGAGATTTTTCTCTTTTCTAGGACTCTTTTCCCTAGGCCTTCTCTGTTTTCGAGATTTTTCTCTCTTCTAGGACTCTCTTCCCTAGGCCTCTCTTCCCTAGGCCTCTCTTCCCTAGGCCTCTCTTCCCTAGGCCTCTCTTCCCTAGGCCTCTCTTCCCTAGGCCTTCTCTCTCTTCAAGAATTTGTAAGAACTTTTGGACTACACATATATATCTATATATCTATATATATAATGATTTTTTTTACCAAAGATTCTTAGGCTATAAATTCTATCCCTAATCTACTACTCCATATAGATTTTTTTTATAAAATTTACAAATATTTGGCTCAAGGCCAAATTTAGCTTTTAGAACTACTACTTATCTATTACTAAAAAGACCTATAAATGTCAAATTTACCCTTGAATTCATGTCTAAAATGCTAAAGTATAATAGAAAGTACTAAATGAGCACCTAAGATGAAATCTAGTGCTCACAGGTGTCAGCAGCCAACGACCAGTTGTTATCCATATCACAAACCAACGCATAATATGAAAGATTACTAGAAATTCAAAGTATAAACCATTGCCAATGTTGCAAACTCTCTTGTACCACCTTGTGATTTATGGTGTATCCTTCAACAATAACACCTGGAGAGAATCAACAGGTGGGTGAGTTTAAGTATGAAAACTGCAAACTCCACCGCTTCCTCACACCCTGCCGTAAAATTTCACTCCCAATTACAATCTGTTGTATCGTAACCCACGCCTTCCAAAGAATATTTCCAATAATCTAACATCTGAACTTCAAATCTCCAATCAAGGGTATGTATCGAGTCAGCAGAGAGATTCCAGTATCCTCTGAGGCCCGTCAGTAGAATTTATTGGACTCCTAGCTGAATGGCCCAAGAACATTTTTGTAACTGAGTAGTGTGCAAGTACCCATGTGTGAATTTTATGGTTACAGAACCATGATATGGAGGGATATTCAGATGTGTTAGTTTGCAACATCATTGCTTGCTGGAGGATGTGGCTGACTTGGATTATCATCCACAACCAACCTTAATAAACACGCTCCAATCAACCATCCCTAGGATTGAAAGTCACAGAGCTTGGGTTATTGGGTATCCATTAAATTCAGCCCTCACGTTTTACAAAAATATACCTAAATAACTTTTCTACAAGTAAAATCCACCCCACTCAGAGCTTAGAGCCTGGTGTGTATTAAACTATTAATAATGGGCTTATTACCAGTGGTGGTCGGTTTGTGTAAAGCCCCCTCAATCCGGTTTATGTTTAGCCACAAACTTATATGATGTCGATGGGTATACTGAGATGGTATTTTACTACCATTTTGGATTAAGTAAGAAGATAATATACTTTGGAGAACTGAGGTCCACCGTCAAGGAGCCACGACAGTTAATCCAAAAATAAATAGATTTTCGGAGTGATGTGTGTGTTCGTAATATAGCATTTAAGGTGAATATGAAAGTCACCCATGGACATTCAATGTCCATAGTGAACCCAAGTAAGGTTACTTTACCTAGGTGTCTATTTTGGTGAGGCCCTTATTGTCTAGCCCCTCCATCTAACTCAAGTTACTAAACACCATGCAAATTGTAGATATGTATTCCATGATGCTTCTATGGAATAGTAAAGTCCTTGTAATTTTGCCACTATTTTGGTAAGATGAGAGAGAGAGAGAAGACTAGTTTCTTGTCACCCCATGTTTGGGCAAATTCTATCAACCAAGATATGTAGAATTCTATTCGTACACGCCAATTTTTTACTATGCTTGATCAATCATCGATGCAATTCTGTCGGTTATACCCATCCAACTTGAATCAAGCCAATTTCTGGCTCGTTTTGTTGATGTTAAAATTTTTTCCACAGTTATCTTGTTTCCTCTCTCCAGGATATTAAACTCCCAATCTTGATTGGGAGGGAGGGTGGGAGACATCACAGTTCTTGACTACACAGCCCTCAACTTCTCGACAAATGTTACTGTAGGTTTCTGAGAGGCGTCTCGCACTCCAATGACATGCAGATTAAATTGGTCCCGTACTCCCGTATCCAAAAATCACAAGAAAGACCTCGGAGCATGACTTTCAGTAAACTTCACCCCACTTTTCCACCAAATAAAACAAAAACCGCTCCTCACTCAAACCATGAAATCTCGCCCTCTTCCACAATACAGCAAGCACAAATCTCTACTCACGTCGAGACCGCCTCATCCGTCCAACTCTCATACAACACTTGATCGATACAATACTTGATCAATCATCGATGCAGTTCTGTCAGTTACATTTCTAGCTCCAACTTGAATTGAACCAGCTTCCTATGGCTTCATTTCTTGATGTCAAGAATTTGTACAGTTAAATTGGTTCATCTCTTCGAAAAAACAATTTTCTCACAATCCCGATCAGGAGGGAGGGTGGGAGACCTTACGACTTCCCCACATGAATTCGTTGTCTAGCCAAGTATTTCTTGCTTTCACTAACTCGAAATTACTTTAACCTCTAGGAGAAGGGCATTTCTATCGTACCGCTGAGAGAAGATTGACTAGCTGCAGTTTCGATGAGAGAACCACAGCTAAAGAAAAATTTGAAGCCATCGTGTACAGAGAGCATCGTAGTTCTTGACAACACGGCCCTTAAATTCTCGACACGATTTACTGTGGTTTTTTGAGAAGCATCCAGTACTCTAATAACATACAGATTAACCTCTATGCACATCAAGAGTGGAGACCATCTCATCCGTCCGACTCTTAGTCCACACAGCTTCATATCAGACACAACTTACACAACACACCACCTCCACTCATGATCTAGACAAACTCAGTCAGTTCTCAGTCCGCACTAAGTCCATGAATTTTCCAGATCCATAGCAAGCAATGAGCATCCTCAAATCCAAACAGCCACCACAAGCCGGGCCACAAGCACGCAGGTGGTGCAACTTGGACAGCTCAAGCAATTTAACAGCTAAAATCTCCATTACTACAGCATGCTCTATTCATTAAAACGCAGCAACTGAAAACATAATGGTGTAGGTTCAAAGAATGGATTGCAATCAGGTTGCAACTCTACAAGTATGCCCAAATATGAAGGAGTCACGCCTCACCTGTGCCCATGCCCACCAAACATACAACCGTGTGTTAGTGAACGCGCACGAGATGTTTTAAGCATGACTCCACGTTGTTATCCAAGTCACATATTACAACATACAAAGAAATTGCTAACAAAAATTATAGTTGAGATTCAAGCAAGTTGACTTGTATCTCATACACAATAGTCTCTCCTCTCCGAACCCCACTCGGTAGCTGCACTTGTGGGACCATATCTGTGTCCATTTGGTCGGATCCAATTGCCTGCTCTGAAACACTAACTGTATCTTGGAGCTCCGATGTGTAGACGTTCTGCGCTTGAGGTACCGTGGAAGTGCTCGGAGGCAAGCCTGGCTTGAAACCACGCCTTCCACTCATCAGGTACTTTTGCTGTCACGTCTTACTAGCTTGTATACTCCTTGGACGGACATATCTTCTTAACTAGTCCGGGGTTCTTGCTGACCCTCTCGGGTATACCGGTGTCGTTGCTCCTCACCCGGTTTTGTCTGTACCCCAATATGGCCACGTAGCTTGTGCCCAGGTTTTTGCTCAAAGGTTTCCCAAGAAACTTAGCTGTACCCAGTAGAAAGAGAGAGAGAGAGAGAGAGAGAGAGAGAGAGAGAGAGAGATTGAGATGCGTGCACGTGCACTTGCATATATGTTAAAATTCTCTATTAATTAAATAATACAGCTACTTATTTTTTATTAATTTCATGACGTACCTGCATTCATTTCAAGGCAAATGCATGGCATGGGCTTGCGCGTTTCCTAATATTCCAAATGACATTCACATAATGAAGAACCACATACTTATCATCATATATATCATCTTCWCACATTTTTATAAATATTTATGTACAAGCTATACGTGCTATCACTTGCATCCCTTGCGTTTAAGCATGCAATTCAATTTTCATATAGGTCAATTGCGTATGCATGTATATATGGGTTATTATTACAATTACATTATGGGCTCAAAAGTGTACTTTGCCAATCAAAACTGAGAAAGGGATTCAAGTCTCACGTGCACATTCACATGTCAAATTCAGTATAAATGGACTATGGACTTCGACTAGAGTAYGGATGTTTGTGRTACTCTATATGTTGTGTTTTACGCRCACATGCATTCATATGCGCCCTAGCTAGCTAATTAATATGTACATAGAACAYATTGTCATAYATACAAATCAAATTTTCCAAATTACGTACRTACAATACATTAATCCTACTATAGTTTTCTTTCCACGCACATGCCCTTGAAAGCAAACGCAATTAYTGATGCTGCAAACATATACCCTAAAATATTGCCACATTACCGTAAGTTTACAACTTCTCCCACATATACAAACATACTTGTTCTCTAACACATAYATAATATCCACATTTTCCATACACTAGCAYCTTATGGTAATCAATTTCTATGACACTTCATCTATTAGTCTATTACTCAAATYCTTCACTAGAATATGACAAATAAGTTTGCAGAACACCTGACTTTCATATTACACAACATTTTCAAGTGCACAAATGGCTGGAACTTGGGCACACGCTTATATCGTCCAAATCCAATCCTCAAATCACAGCTGTACATCTCTGTAAGTATAGACCTCAACGTATAATACAAATGGAATTGCACRAAATGGATTATAATGCATGGAATTCATTAGAAAACCTTATCGATTATTCCCATAACCATGTTCACTTACTTCATATACATTGTCTTCATGTATGAACTTCAGATCAAACAATGAATACATTGTCACTCATAAAAAGTTCAATATTGCATTAAATGAAAGAATCACGAATAATCAATCCTGTAATACACATTTTCTTCCACATCACTGAGATAACAAATGCCAAATTCACATACAATCACCAATACTTGCATCACAACAATGAAGATGTACAACAAAATGGATGAAACATAGTATAACTTGATTTGTCAAATAATAGTGAAGGACGCACACATCCAATCCCTTGAAATTATATTCCACCAAGACTATTTTCCGCACCTCTGTCCTCTCAATTTCAGCCATTACATTTTCCACGTTCATTATGCACTTCCTCTTCCATCACCTTATCACTAATTCTTTGTGAACCTTAAAACAAATGATTGAGCTTAGTCGATGGTAATCATTCATTATAGAGTTTGATAATTTCATACCGATTTAGAGAACAAGAAATTTTTCATGCCTTCCCTAAATTAGTGACATTATCAGCCTTCATTGACTTCTTCTGCAATTGATGAAGCAGACAAATATCATGACCTTCACAAAACTTGGATAATGCAAGCTATTTTGCAACTACATCTTCTCAGAGTTTGCAAATTCAAGACCTAYAGATACTTGAACACTAACTATGAAATGCGCAATAGAAGTATTTATAACTGCCCTAYATCATTTGGCCAACCATAGCAAACACGTCCATTTTCTAAAACAGTGATCACATTAGTACTTTCTTCTAATCATTTAAAAAACAAACGATCTTGTCAGGCTCCTCCAAAAAACTAAAGAATAGAACACATGTAGCACTAATTTCTCATCGCAACATGGTGACACCCAGAGAAACTACAGTACATGAATTCATCTATCATCACATTCCATTGAACATTATTTATCAGCAAACGTGAACATCTACTACAATACCTCTACTTTCCTCAAAGTCCATTGTCCTCAATAGCGTGGTTGATACATCCACAAAATTCTGTATGCAAGAGCCAATACATTCCGCTAGAAAATTGAACTATCAAAAACACTTCATAATCTTACATGCCAATGCTACAGTCACACGTCACAAAATGGAATCTATGAATGCCTTTCATCATGTTTAATGCCTTTCCATTATGCAATGTCATTGTACGTAATATTGAGTAATTATTATACAGCTACATGTACAACGCCTTTAACAATACGCTCAATTGTAGAAGGTACCTACTTCTAAACTTAGAATAATTCAACTACGTCATACCAACAACATATTGTTATGCAATGAAAGTGAAACCTGCGCAACAGTAATTGAATTGCAAAAACAATYGCCAAAGATGTTKCCCACATTTGTACRGATGAAAARYTYGCACTAGATTCTYTTAGTACATTTCAAAACTCACTTACTTTTTTGGAGAACAACCTTTCTATTCACTCATTGATGTCTAGCTCTATGAAATGACAAAGGATTCAAACAATACTCTATAAAAACATTTTGATGTTCAAGCAAARAAAAGGTGAAGCTGCTTCCAAATAATGTTGGTGAATCACATGGTACTTACAAATTATTCCCCACTGTCATTGCTCATTGAGTTCTAAGTTCATTGACTACTTAGAATTGTCAACAAATGTTATCAATGACAACCACAAAGCCTTAAACAAAAACAACTAACTACCACGAAGACCATCCCAACACAAGCAAGAGGGCCTTTACGGTCCTAGTCAAGAATTACTTTCACTCCACTGCTTCTCTCTCACTCCATACATACAATGACAAGCATCCTGTATTTATTTGAAGTTTTTCCTTGAAATATGCTCTATTGTGGTTATTCRTTTATTTATTTTGTATTTTTGGAGTAATGTTGATCTTGACCTTCTTTGAATGATGCGTGTAGGTAAAATAATGCKGTGCACTTCAAAAATCTTAGATACACGGATTTACATGTGAACACCTTTTTCACTTGACAATCATTTCCACATCTAGGATGACGTCCCTTAAGTCAAAGAAACTAAAYATCAATGCCTAATCATATGTTCCTACAGCACAATACACTGAATGGCACGTTTCTATTGATGACAAAAACGTGGCATATAATTCTACGACTCCTAGTGCCTTTGCATACTATAAAAAAAARTGATTCTCAAAATTGGGTCCGTCAATTACAACACGTAGGTTTCCTTACYKRCACTCCAATTCACCGTCCTCACACTTGTATCATTTGTCCCTTCATCCTATAAAAGTGTGCGTCTTTGAGGCTATTTCCATCTACTTGTCTTATTTTTGTGAAAAAATTGAAATCTCCTTATATTGAATAAAGAGAGAGTATTAATTAGAAATACAGTAACTTACAGCAATCATGAGGTCAGACCCTATGATGCCTAAATCCTCTTTGATGTCCAGCACTTCTGCGCCGTGCTCCACCTTTGAAGCCAACTAGACACTTACTATTCACTAGTGCGTTCAATTGAGCAATTTAGCCTCTAGGAATTGCATCAYTGTCATTTCATAATCGCAGCCTTGAATCTTCAACATTCAAGTCAAGGGGGAGGTTTAGACCTTCGTAGTCACCAGAAATACCAAGTATTTGTTTGTCACCCGCCAGACCTACCTTCCTTTTGTAGAGTTATTTTCMACAATGGGTGCTTCTAGTTGTCAATGGAAAATACTTGTGCAAAACAAGCAAATCTGTGATTTCAACTAATATTTTGCCAAACGTAGGTATAAAATTCCAATTCCAACCATGGCACACTCAAAAGATGCACCCTTACTCTTGCTTTTGGTGAAATGCCTCTTCGGATTGATTGTGCCTTAACACAAATCCTTCAATCATGAGCCTAAATTTAAAAAAATTAAATTATACCAATAGCCTTATTGAATCGACATCAACAAGTACATAAATTTTTTGCTCCCTTCCTCAACTACATAATTCAAATGGTGACATATTGTTGTGTTTTTGCGTTGCAAGAATAACATAGAATCTATACATTTTTACTCTTTAACACAAGGTTTTATTTGTCCCCTCTACAACGCAGTTGACTCACCGTCGCAAGAAAGACATATGGTTCACAAGGAGCTGCAATTCTATCATTGAATCAAACAATGGCAAATCCATATTCCTCAACTCATGTGGACTAGCGCTCACCAACAACATTTTGGATCTAGGAACCCTGCATCAATACTCTTTTCTTTACAGAGTAGAAAACTACTATTATGTCTTTCAAAATGCCAACCATGCTCACACCAACATTTTGTACTTCTTGAGCTCCAAATACACATGCTATCACTAGAAGAAACCCATGTTTTTGGTGATGTGCCCTAATTTTTTGGAATGTATTTTTTTTGATGTCCGATGCACCAAGACTATGTTTTTATGTCCAAAAAAAACCCTAAACCCTAAACCAACTTCACATGAACATTTATAAAAACACAAATGACCATTCCATAATAGCACTTGATAGTTCTTTGTACACCTTATAGGACCAAGAGATCCTAGTATATTGTTGCAAGCTCAAATTATCCGGATTAACTCTCTTTCTTCTATCCGTCCAACCTTTTACTCTTTTTTGGAATTGTGTCTATTTGGAATCCAATCTGGATTTGGCCTCTTCTAGCTTCCAGTTACGTCTTCTTGCACTCAACGGGTTTTTAATGCCTCTATTTTACCCTCAGAAAGTCTGCCTTTGATTGCATAAAGGGGTAGGGACTCACCACTTGTCTCACAATCTCTCCTCTCTAAAAGAAACACAAACACATACATAGAATGATGTATTTGCAATGACTTAATCCGGAAACACTCTCACAAATTTTTGGATGGCCTATCCGAGAAGCAAGTCACTCAAAGCCGGATCCAACTTCTTTCACTACAACGACAGATCAAAAGACACCCGGAATCCAACAAGAGGATTGTTCTCTAGCGGCTAGACTAATCTGGTGGTTGGCAAACAATCCGGTGAGTGGGGATTTTTGTTGACGGTCATTTATCTCCGCACGGAATCACACTGGATTCCAGACCCGCATCCACGCCACTTGATTTACCGGATCCACTTCACTTCCAGACATGCATCCACTTCACTTGCACCACGTGCAAGACCTCTTTCACAATCCTAAAATCTCAATACAAACATACTCACATAGTTTGACCTAGTTTCCCAAGATCCGGGTTCCTCCACTTCTCACTCCCTTCTACACTTTCATGCTCAAGCAAAACCCCCCAAGTAGAAACTGCTGCAGTTGAAGTTAAAAATAGAATGTCCACTGATAGATAAAGAAAGGGATGCAATAGATGATTAAAAATGCTAAGATGAAATAGGAGGGCAAAAACCTGCCTACCTTTTAAAATAAAAAACCAAAAGCAAAAAGTCGCCAAGTTGACTCGTAATTCCGGGAAGCAAACCAAATGGCCTTCCGAGATATCCAGAAGATAAAAAACATGAGATTCTAGAAATCCGGAATCTGGGCCCACGCTTGTAGTTCCGTTCTAGAATTGAAACCAAACTCTAACTAACTAAAATCCAAACTAACTACTTTCCCTTCTTTGCCTTCTTCAAACTGTTGCCGCCTTGAGTTGATGGCATCCAGACAGTCACCTTAACCGGAGTTGTGACCAGAGTCGTGATTGGGGTTGTTTTGATTGCCGCTTGGGTTTGGATCTTTCGTGGTACCTGTGGAGGTGAATCATGTGATTCCATTTCATCCTCACCGGATTCAAACTCATCCTCCTCTAACTTCTTGATGATCCAGACCTCCTATTCTTCATTGGATGCTAAAGATTCATCATGCAATACAATTTTCTTTGTGTTCTTCTTCCTTGGCGTAGTCTGTTATATGTCATCGAAATCCTCTAGATGGATCTAGGTTGGGTTCACAATTCCCATCCGGCCAAACAAATCGGACCGGATCGGCAGTCCGGGTTCCATAAAAACTCTGGTCAAAGAGGAGCAAGAAGCTTGGAGCAATTGGTGGGACAAAAACTTTGAGTGGAATCAAGAGGCTCTTCCCCTTAGTCCTCTTTCCGGCTCATCGACCATCTTCTCACCTGCCCGTTTTGGATGTGCTTGACATGAARGTTACTTTATCTGTAATAAAAGGGTCTTGAGTCCTTTTGGCGGCAATTGCATTGGTATTAGGGGAGCAGGGTTGTCCGGACGTCCGGGCGTCCGCAGTCGCGTCCGGAAGTCCGATGTCCGCGAGCGCAGCCCCCCGGACGTCCCTGGACATTCGGACAGGCGAGGCCGTTCGCCGAGCTCTTACAAGTTACAACATTATCAAAAACCGGTAAAGAGTGAAAAGCCGATTCTGACTATGTCTTGCAGGTAAAGAAACACATGAATAGGTACGGAACTTATATCATAAAAAAATAAAATCATTTCCAATGCACAAATACTCAACAATTCAAAACGTACACGTAATATATTAAATGAACGTGCATACATTATGGAGGCGTAAGCAATACGTATTTCATATGTGAGTATAAGTACGATCTCAATCCTCATCTGCCGAATATTTCTATATTTCTATAATTCAATATCTCTAGTTTTCTACAAAACCTAGTTCATTATTCGTACGCATGTCGAAAGTGTTCATCCGGAATGGGCCATCTGTGAGTTGTAGTAAACCGATTGATGACGTGGGCAAATGCACCACGATGATTGCCGCCTTCCAAGCAAAGTCGACGCAAGTAGGACTCAAACATGCCAGCAAAGTCAGTGTGACTTAACTTCGTGATGTTTGGTGTTTCGCGATGCAACTTGTAGTACTCCTCCGACATGCAACCTATATTGATGGCTTGAGCTATCTTACCAACCGCGTATTCCTCTGATGTGCGTGATAAATGTAGAATGATTTCCACATCCACATCTCTACGGTGCAAGTACGCAATACTTGGTGCCACCCACCACCTCTTCCTCAAAGCTTCATTCATATCGCTTGCGGATGTGAACATATACAAAGATTTAGGTGGTTCCACGGCTAAGCTTGTCATGCCCCAATCACACACTCTAATGTATACAAGAGATTCATCTGCTGGAAAATGAAACACAATGTTGTCCAACGAAATGTCATTGTGCAAATGTCCAGCTGTGTGCACAGCATGCATAATGTGAAGCATTGCCCATGCAAGCTCCGTACGCTTCTTCCTAAAACGCTTCAGACATTTAGCGGCGGCAATTTCTTCCTCCGAAATGTTTTTATCATAACTTACCCGAATGAATATGTTGTTCGGATAATTATGATCCATGTTCAGCATCTGCCGCAGTATTCCATCATTCCACCAAAATGAATATACTTCGATTTGCCTAGCATGCACTGCAAGAAAACGTATCACTCCATCATGTGAAATACGCACTACCATAGATTCGTTCTGGTGTTCCAATTTGGCGAGTTGAGGCTGTGTGCGGTGATGGTTTGATAATTTGGCGGCAAACTCCCATGACAAAGCTATTCCGGGACATCTTTCGATTCAAACCCTCCAAATTGTGGCATACCCTCCCTTCATTATTTTTTCATCTTGCGGAATCACTTGAGCGGTCTTTGGAAGCGCTATGAGATGTCGCCTGCCCCTATTCAATTCCTCAACTTCCTCCTCGCTATTCCATCAATCCATAGATCCTCGTCGATTACACCTTTTTGCAAAAGGTTTACAACGGCCGACAAACAAGTCAACTTTGAGAATGAGTTCTTCAAACGCCTGGTCATTTGCACGGTGTACACTACCATATTTTGTTAAAATGACTTTTGCATTCCACAAAGCGTCGTGCACCCTGTTCTCCATGAACTTGGTGAAGTCCCTTTCATCCGTCTTTTGATGCCATTCGGGAACATGTAAAGCATCCAACATCTTCTGCATCATGTCCATCTTGAACTTCTGCGGACATTCCTCCTGATACCTCACATATTTAGCGTCAAGTGACACTGTTGTTTCAGCTTCATAAAATTTGACAATGAAGGCCGTGAGAAATGCTTTCCACACATCCGATGGAATCTCCCTTGCTCTTTCAATGCTTGGCCCACTAACGTTTTTGCCCTTTGCGGCCTTCTTTGCTCTCGGCATTGTCTTGAACTCTTCAAAGCACTTAGTGACAAGGTTAATGTCACAGTTGTATAATACTTCAATTGAAAAGTATCGTATGAGCCAAGACTTTTAAAAAAAAACAATAAGTGGGTCCCAGGAAAATGGAATCTTTCTTTCTTGATGAGAGGAGCCAATGGAGGATAGACCACCAAGCTCTCCGCTCAACACTTGTAGGAGCAAAGGGGAAGAAGAAAGTGGGGCGGACGGAGCGTCCGCCCCTTTTATCCCTGGCGGACGCTGTCAGCCTGTCCGCCAGACGGGCCAAACGAGGCGGACCACCCACCGGCGGACCGATCCGACGGCCGGGTACCCGTCTGACCCATCGGACGGGCGCTGTCGGGCGGTCGCTATCGCGCTCGACTGATTGGACGGCCGACGCGAGGTGCCCGATGACACGAGCCGACGATACGACGGTCGGACTAGCCGCCAGGCCGACGGGTTGACGGGCGTATTTCAGTGTTTTACGACGGGTGGACGGTGCGACGGGCAGACTGGTGGTTTACTGCGGACTGCTGTCCGTCCGATGGATCTGGCGGATCCCACAAGGCGTCAAATCCAACGGACGGACGCTCCGAGTGGCGAACGGAATCAAAATGATTTCACATTTTTCTTGGAAGGCTGGAACCCCCTGTAGGAATCAAATTTGATGTGCCTAACTTTTAATTTTTTTTTTTTAATCACCCAAGACTACAAAACCATAAACCTCAATGTCATATTAAACTATGAAACCAAATTCATGCTTTCATATAATTTTATGCATAAACTACAAATATGTTTCGTTAGTGTAAAAGTACATTTTCCATTCATGTTTTACTTTTTCCCAAATTGAAGTTGAAAAATCCAATTATTGCAATTCTCTAAAGCCAAAGGTGGAAATCAAATTATATCAATCATGTAATACATTAAAGTAATGAAGATTATTTACCATAATTGAAAAAAGAGATTATTGTCCATAACTTTCATGCTTAGACCTCTTTGTTTTGTAGAGGGTGAACTTTCAGTCACTTAAATAATTTTATAAAAAAAAATTTAGATTCATATTTATTTTCTATACCATCAGAAAGTTGCCTTCCAAATTTCTTGCTCTTCTGAGCATTTTTACAATAGATAGACACAAAAATAACTTCCACATGCAACATGGGGCGCAAAATAGTGCAATCACCCTATAACATATTGGTAATTAATTAGTCATCTTAATAATATAAGGGATTACGCTTCCACATGACGAAGACAATAGTAGACCCACAATGTTTTATGTTGCTTGCACTTAAATACATATTCAAATACAAATCAGTATCATTTACTGACATGGTTGTGCTATGACAATATTTTGTATGTCTACCGGCAAATTTAGTGAGAAACACTAAACTCTACGTAATCTATTCTAATATTCTTCAGTATCTACAATAAGTGAAAAACTCTGCGATTCACATATTCCGAATCGGAGTCGGAGGCATTTTCTTCTTTAAAATCTCCAGCATTCGACTTTAGTAATCCAGTATATGGTCCACCGCCGTAAATCTCTCCGTGTTCGCTTTGTCCACTTTCATGTGGGTAAGGATTGTAGTAAGTGCCTCCAAAAGCAAGAGGAGGAATTGGGGCATGCTCTTGAGATCCTCCTTGACTTGAACCTCTGTGATGAGACTTTCTTTGATATCCATAGGAACCATGTGGGTAAGGGTTGTATTGAGCACCACTTCGGCCATCTCCGGGACCTTATATTCTATGATTTTGTTTGTAGATTCCGCCATGCGCATGATGCCGACCGCGATCTTCTAAGCTTCTACGCATTGCCTCTTACACTTGCTGTTCATACTCAATGTTGTGTCGAGCTTCCTCGCGTTCATGTCCCTCTGTAAATGTCAGGGGTGTTGCATCATCACGAACATCGTTGTCATCACTCCATTCATCTTTGGCATCTGGCAACGCAACCAAAGGAAACTGTCCGAAACCTCGATTGGACCATTCTAGCATGCAATTGCTTATGCCAGTCCAATTAGTATCAATCATTCCTTGTTCACGTGTGAGGTTCTTCACGTTGCGTCTTGCAACCGTGTGCCAATCTACCTCTTTGTAAAGTACAATCTCTGCCCAAATCATGGCCATGTTCGAGTAGTTCATGACATTTGGTTTGGAGACTGGTAATTCTGATGCGGATGTTATTTCCTCATATCGATGAACAAAATGTTGGCTCATGCACGTAGACATTTGCCCTTCCTAGCGACGAACTTGCACCTCAGGGCATTCTTCTGACCACAATTTAGAAAGGTGCGTCATTTTTACATATTTTTTACATGTTGTGCAATCCCAAACTTTCTTTGGTTCATCTTCCCATCCAGGTTCAGCCACGCATAGGGGATTATTCCAATCTTCCCAATTCATGTCTTGCGACTTCTCTTTTTTACTTCCTCGCGATGGTGTTCCTTTAAGCATGATGACCACGATACAATTGTATGAAGTATTCAAGAAGTGCAATGGATTTGTAATGTTAGCCGTTTCCGTATACAACATTAAAACAATCAAACACCATGGAAAAACAAGTGAAAACTGTTCACACACCAAACTGAAAGGGGTGCACAGATACCCGAAGGCGGTGGATCACCTACTCCAAAAGGGAAACGATTGTGCCCAAATGAGCCATCCGCCCATCCTTTTATACCGTCCGCATTGTACGAATTGAAGCGGACATGTCCCGTCCGCATCAAATGGACCACAGAAGGCGGACGGCAGATCGTGCGGATAGCTGCGACCGACCGCGCCATCGGACGGGATAGGGACGGACGGACAGGCGGACACAGCGGACGGGGCGACCGCCACGCGGTCTGCTGATGCGTTTGATGGACGGATAGTCGTAGGCGACGACGGGCGGACTCCTGCTCAAGGCGAACGGCCTGGCGGACGCACTATCTGGGGGTTTAACGTGGTGTGGAAGGCACATGCGAACAGATGATGGGTCACATTTGGACAGATTAGGGTTTAGGGTTTAGGGTTAAAACAAAAATTTGACTTTTGAAGCAAATTTGCCAAGCACCCAAAATTAATAAAAAATGGTGGTAATTCTTAGAAACTTATAAGGGCATGTTCACGCAAGTCTACTGAAATTGGGTTCGTAGATATAAAATATCAAGACATTTAATTTGTGATTTGTTTGATACTTTGATCATGAGCATATTTCATTGAATTGATTGAACAAACTATCAATCTACCATGAACCATTGAACCCAATTTGAAATGTTCGCATGCATATTTTTGAATGCATGGTACTCATTATTCCAAGTGTAAAGGTTTACTCAAAAAATATCAAAATTTTACATATCAATTAAATAAAAGGATAAATTTAGTTTAATAGTCAAATTTGACATCGATGTCTTTGTTGTAGTTGTTTTGTGTGTTAAAAATGAAATAACCAATTGAAAATTTTTCACAATGATTTTCATTGATACTTGTAACACCTGAAATTTTTTTTAAAAATTTGGATTGTTTTTTCTATTTTTACTCATTTATGTTTATTTTTTGCAACAAAATTGAGCAAAATTACAATTTATGACGAAACAAATTGAAATTTCTCAAAGTGATATAAAATTCAAAGTTTCAAGTAATAAAAATACAAGATTGTTGTTTGAACACAATTAAAAAATGCATATTCAGCTCAAATAGGAAGTTTGACCATTTCACAATGGATGAAGTCCTTTAACTTTTAAGGGTTAGGTTTAGTAAAATATAAATGGCTTCACAATGGATGGGAGTGTGGGTCAAAACATGACCATTTCCCACTCATATTCAAACCATGTACATTGGATGCCAATACTTTGGTGAACACTACGTCATATGAAATTATAGTATACAAGAATCCAATGTCCACTATGTTGGTGGCAGACGGGGTGTTAAGGGCGGTTTAGGGTTTTAGGACGGTCAGACGCTGGCAGATTGGCGGTTTGTCGGGCAGACAGTGCGACCGGACTGGCGGACCTGCGGTTGCGCAAACGGGCGGACGGAGAGGCACAGGCGGATCGGCGGACTGGCGGACGGCCGGTCAAAGGTGGACGGGCAGATGCGCAGACGGGCAGTCGGGACCGGGCTGGCGAGCGGGCAGACAGGCCGACCTGCAGACGGGCGGACTGTTGGGCCCCGAAGCGGACTCCGTCGGACTGTAGGTCCGGGGCCGCTTCGCCTCGTCCGAGGCTAGTCCGGTGGCAGACGACGGCTAGTTTAGGGGGGCGGACGGGTATAAGGGCGGACGGCCTCTTCATTCCCTTCACTCCTTCTCTCCTTCGGCGCCAAGTCGGATGTGCTACTGTTGCGTTGGCACCAGTTGCTCCTATGTGGTGAAGAATTGGGGTCTTATTTCCTTCTATTGGAGAGTTACCATTTACGTACTTTGCACGTTCAAGACATTCACTGCATCGGGGTTAAAAATCCAAATTGGGGATCATGACAAGTCAAGCTACTGCGCCAGGTCACGGAAGTGATGCGAGGACAAAGAACCAAGATTCGACCAAAAAGAAGGATAAAGCAAAGGGAGCCACCCATGGACTACACTTCGAGATTCTAGATGATCCCAATATAAAAGCGGAGAGCGGTTGGGAGCAAGAATAAGCTGCATATTGGCCCTTTAAATTGTGCAAGCAATATGTCAAAATGTATCACATTGACAAACTATGGCCTCGAGATTCCCGTGCAGCCCACACACGAGATTATTGTTGTAAGCTGTGGACTTGCCTCAATAAACATTTTGTGCACTGATCGGAGGAGGTGTRGCGAACACTTTTTGGCGAAAAAAAAAGGAGTAAGGGATACATTAATTATAGTGTGGCGTGCATGGTGTACGCGAAATTGATCTTGCTCAAAAAGGTGGATTGGAGCACGTATCCAACGACAAAGGGCTTGGAGCTTCTGTTGGAGAGCAACCAAAAAGATATACCGAATTTATACAATGTGGAGGGTCAACTAAATGAAGCAATTGAACCCACGGAAGTACCTCAAAGTCCTATAATGCGAAGAAGAAAAGGCAAAGAGCTCGCGGATGATGAAACGCACCTCAAGTGCACTGGAGCTTCAGCGGAAGTCAGGACAGCAGGCTTGGAAACTACGGAGGAAGAAACGTTTCTAACTCCCCAAGCGCTTTTCATATCCCAATCAGGATAGAAAAGAATGCTGTCTATTTGGCCAAAGTCTTGGAAGAATTCCTGGAGCAAGTGGGTCCTCATAATGCGGTGCTGGTGACCGCAGACAATGCTCCCGCAAACCCTGCAGCTTGGAATTTGATATCGAGTAAATATCCACATATTTTTTTCCAAGGTTGCGTGGTGCAAGCTCTAAACTTGTTGTTGAAAGGTTGGGGTGCACAACCATGGATAGTGAAATTGGTGGGGGAAGCCAAAAAAATTTGACATTTTTCAAGACGAGGCATATGCCACTTGCTATTTACCGAGATCACGCAAAAACGGGCAAGAATCTTAGCTTGCTGATGCCGAGAAAAACAAGATTTACATCTAATTTGATTATGATTAAGCGTTTGATCAAAGTTAAAGCGGAATTGCAACACAGTGTGGTGGACGTACAATGGGATGAGTATGTTAGACTCCTACGGAACAAGAAGAATAAAAACAATGGACCACGTTCTTTATCTCGAAACGTATACAGGGCTATTATGAGTAGCCGTTTCTGGAGACATTGTAAGAATTTTGTGGAGTTGATGTTGCTCGTCATGCATGGTTTACGTGATTTGGATGCAAAAACGCTGTGTATGGGGAAGGTGTTGGTAATTATGCGTGCCATAAAAAAACATGTCCTCGGATTAGCAACCGGACCCTTTTGGCGGCACCAACATAGAACCCCGCCACTGGTCGCAGCATATCATGCACAACGCAAAATGATCGACATGGATCTGCATTATGCAGGAGCTCTTTTGAATCCCTATATTCTCAAGGATAAGGCATTAGCGGATGATCTAGAGGCGACAGCGACATGCAAGCGGGTTCTAATGAAAATATGTTCGCGTGAAACGTATCCGCAAGTGGTCAAGGAATTTGTAGCTTTTCGCCTTAGGGAACCTCCATTCCACAACATGTTGGAACCGGGTGACTCTAAATTGTTGGCACATGCTTGGTGGGATTTTGAAGGCGCATGTGGAAAGCTTATTGCCCCAATCGCAAAAAAAACATTGGCCCAACCAGTGTTGTCGTCAGCGTGTGAATGCAATTAGAGTAGTTATTCTTTTGTTCACAACAAATCTCGCAACAAGTTGCAACCCTCAAGAGCGGTGGATTTGGTGTACGTCTACACCAATGCCAAAGTCATAGCCGCGTCAAAAGAAAAGGATGAAAAAGAGTGGTACGATAAAAACGTGGAATCAGAGGAGTCTGATGAGCCAAGGTCAACAGATGAGGCTGATGAGCCAAGGTCAACAGATGAGGCTGATGAGCCTGAAAATGATGATGACGCTTCAAATGCCACAAACGACGATGTGTACGATTCGGATGAGGAAATTCTAGGCGCGCAGTCCTCATCCGAGCATTGACGACTTCGGAGTCAATGGCAGGGAGGTGTATGACTATCCATCGGATGAAGACGACTGTGGACAGGGAGAAGATTTATTCTCGATAGTGCCACTTTTAGATGGAAGTCGGCGCCTCAGTAGTGAGGTAATTCACGAGGATAGGGGAAATACTGACGTGGAGAGGATGGACGGGCGTGGGCCGGCAGAGGGTGACAATGAATCTCACGAAAGGGATGAAGTGCTCTCAATTTCAAGAACTCCGTACATGGCACCCCCGCGTGCACAAGAAAATGAGCAACGCAATGACGATGTAAAATTTGAGGAGATAATTGCGCTGAATGTAGACAACACAAACGTTGCGGAAGTAGCAGTGGGTGCGAACGGACGAACTGGACAAGAAGATGAAGGACTGATGAGAGTGCAGGAAGGCAACCTCAATGGTGCGTCCGATGTGATGGACTCAAGACATCGCCTTCTTGTGAACGATGGCGTAAGTGGGAAGGAGGTCATCCGATTGCACCCTAGACCACCATGGACCACCGGYCCCGGTCCTCCACGTGCATTTTACAAAACGCAGGGCACAACATTGGATGGTTCTAGAAGTTTAAGGTTCGGCAAACCAATTTTAAAGTCCGCGGAAAAGGTGCCCAATTCGCGGATACCTATTCGAAGCGCCTCATCAGGTAGTGAGGATGACCGAGACGAGACCTTAGCTTCGATATTACAACAACGTTCCGGTGTTGCACGACTTCCACCATGATAATCTATCGTAGTGTCGAAGGAGTCTGTCCAAAGAAGTCAAACGGTGACCGCGAGGAAGATAATCGTTCACGGAAGGCCAGAAGCATTGGAATCGTCGGTGAAATAACCCTCTACAACAAAGAATAAAAGAGTGATGCAACCCTCTGCAATGTCTCCAGTGAAAAAACAGAATGTGGGTAAAACCCCACTTGATTCATTTCTTTTAAAGAGGAAAATGAAACCAGTCCTTGATTTTGGAGAAGGCGTTGGGCAATTGTTACTAGAAATAAAAAAAGAAAAGGCAACGGGCCCATCCAAAAGATCAGTGAAACCTAAGGGAGAAGAAGAAGCCGGAGTGACAATTGTACAATCATCATCAGATGACACATCGGACGATGAAGCCGATCGTTTAAGAACTAAATGTGATAGTAGCGGGGCTGAGGTAAAAAGAGACAGTGATTATGTGCCTTAGGGATTAGGAATGTTTGCATACGTATTAATTCATAATCCATGTGGGTGCTCATGATTTATTGACCACGTAATGACAAATTGTCAATGATGTATTTTTCAAATTTGTTATAAAATTAATCTTTATAAGACATTATGCATGTGTCCCTAAACCCTGAGAAGGTATGAATGTATGATGCTTTAAAATCTTGCATGCAAAACCAAGGGTGCATTCACTAAACATGAATTGTGACCTTGTTTATTTTGATATTGTGAGTGTAAATGTATAATTACGCAATTTGCACTTCATAAAATAAAGGTCCTTTAAATTATAAATTTCAAAACGCACAAATAATTACTTGATCGTGGTGGAACATTTACATAGCTTCAATGCAATTTAAAGATAAATGCAATTTAAAGATACATCGTTTCAATGCAATTTAAATATATCCTAACCCTTAAGCCGTCTGCCCATTTTCCCTAAACCATCTGCTTGTCACCCCTAAACCGACCGCCCGTTTGCTCAACTGCTCGGCGTCCTGTCTACCGCACCACCTGTCCGCTATCTTGTCCGCGCGGACGGCCCCCGTCCACCAGGACCCTTCCGTCTGCCTTCTGTCCGCCGGACGTGAGCGTCCCGCGGACTCAGACGTTCGGACGTCCGATTTTTGAACGTAATTTACTCTGGGACGTCGGACGCGGACAACCCTGTAGGGGAGTATACTTATCCAGAGTCCCCTCATCAAATGGTACTTCCAAAAATTGAGAGAAGTCCATTGGTTGGTTTGGATCAAGCAGTTCCAACAAATGGCGCATCTTAATCAATACCATTTCTATCCGGGATGAAAAATCAACCAGGATGGTAAGCACCTTGGATTCAGTCACAAGAACTTCTTTGGTCAGCCAGGAATCGAAGAAAGTGGCCTAGGCCCTAATATTTGATCGTTCCGCCACCAACCTCAATAAACCCTTCACAAGGTGCAACGCCTCCTTCTCCTTCTATTTTAACGCTGACAACTCCCCTTCTGCCCAGTTCACCCAGGTTTGGAGGTTGTCCCATTCTTTCTTCAGGTTTTAGATCTCCTCCACTTAATAGTGACCTAGATTCTTAGGTCAGAATCATAGGTTGTAGGTCTCTCCTATCCGTCCTCATCCGGAATTCCGATTTTAATTTGGATCTGGGTACAGAAATTCCATAATCACTTCCTACGCGATCGGAAACTGGCTAAGCCCATATTTATACATACATGGCTCTACTTTCGGTTCTGTACCAAAAAAATGAAAACATCTTACCCTATCTTACATCTATGTCATACTCTATAGGCTAGGAAAAAAGATCCCGCACCTCTACATGTCTCCCTCTCTCTTACATGCTCTCTATTAAGCCTTATGTACTCTTGCTGCATTTCTAGTAGCAATTATTATCTCTTTCCTAGAAGCTGTTGGAAGAGCCCTCGCTGTAGGACAAGGCCAATGAACTCCATCTCAATTCTGTTGCCTCTTTGCAGCGTTCTCCATAAATGACACACTAGAAGACAAGCCCAAAAGATGAGAACAAGTAAAAGGGGGGATTCCAAATCTCAATGAAACATTAGTTCAATAAGTCTATACAAAAATCTCAAAGAACTTACCAAATGGTAATCACCGGTCACCTCCTACATGCAACGAACTCACTACTACTAGCAGGTGAATCAATGAAAAAATTAACATCTGATGACTAAAGCGGGTATTTAAAGCTGCTAAAAGAATTTAAAGAAACTGCGATTTTCAATAATACATGGATTGAGAACTCTTCGGATACAATGTTACTCTTGCCTAGGTAGTAGTCATAGTTTCCTCATTCTGTTCAGACATAGGGGTTTCAAAAACATAATAGAATTCACTAGTCTTGCTATTGTGTGTGTATAGAAGGGAGTTGAACTTAGTAGACATGGAAAGACTTTGTTTAGGCTACATGTTGCTCCAAGGGAAGTAGGACGTAATCAGTTCTTGGACAAAAGTGAACCGCTGCCTAGACTTAGACGTTGCTTAGTAAGAAGAGAAGAAATCACATTTTCTATCAATCAAATAGTGCGCTTACACAAATTGCAAAGAACTTTGCGTGCACATGCAACAGCATTGGAATACAAAAATCACGTTGACAAGAATGGAGAAAGAGACGGCAACAGTTGACGTAGAGACACGGGGGAGGCTGTTGGTTGTGGCATCTTCAAGAGCTTGTCGCTCCTAAAAAATAGGATCTAATATCAAGTACGTAGGAAATCTAAACCATTACTACATATTGTGCTCATTATACTTCATATTTAATTTCACATACTCAATGCATGTACTCATTAAAATTGGAATTCCATGTTCTGTTCATGGAGAATCTAAGAACTAAATTAAAGTAAAACTTCTTGTTGCAATAACTGAAGTGCTCTTTTTATGGTCAGGTGATTGTTCAAAAAGACCACTTGATCTTGAAAGTATTTAAATTTGTTGGTTTCTAGATTGCATGGATGTTATTACCATTAAAGTGTTGAAACATGCAAGTACATTACTTGTATATTTTCCAATGTGGATGTGAATTTGCAACCATGAAATATTAGTGAGTTTGCATTATCTTTTTCTAAACTATTTGATCATTTGCAGATTCACTTAGAAAACATAACTAACTACAATGGATCATGAGAGAGGAAATTGAATATGTATTTAAGGGAGATGAAGCCCAAATCCCATTCCCATGAATGCTATAGTACACACTCCTCACTCTCGTGTTTGTATTCCTGAAAGTTTTGGCAAGGTAAAGCCAATGGCGCACCTTGTCCATATCCTTTATAGCGACAATTGTTAGCATAATGCTCAGGACTTCTGCACAGAAAACAACATCCAAGAGGGAACCTAGAAGGGGGATAATTACCTTGACTGGATTTGGCGTTTATTGTTTGCGGGTTTACATTGGTTATGATCAACTGCTGAAGTATTTGTCCTTGTCCGTATCTTGCTTGGATCTGAAATACCGGATTGACATGCTCTTTGTACTCATCTGTATCTAGTAAGGTGTAATACACTCCTTGTTCATCCTAGAAGTGAATCTGCTTCTAAGGTTTTTGGTGGCATTCGACCGGGTAGTGATCCAGTTTACGGCATCTAGAGCATAAGACATTTGCTTGGGTGGTGAAAACCATCTATTTTGGCATCCGGTTATCCACTAGGTTGACCTTGATCGCCTCTAGAGATTCTTGAATGCTCTTCATAAATTTCTTCGAATCGTCATCCTCCACCTTCACTTTGACTTTCGTCCGACTAGCTATCTTGTTCTTGACTTGCGTAGGATGTTAGTCATTGGAAGTTTTTGCTTTGCTGTAGGAACTGTTTGAAGTAGTGATTGATGCATCCGTTCTAATTCCAGAACTAGAATACTTGGAATAGGAAAACTTCCGACTACATCTCATCTACTTTTTGTACTTCTTACTTTGTCCTCTCTCCTTCTTCTCGCTATTCTTGATAAACCTTCTCAGCAACTACGCTGAATTTTCATAGTTCTGAGCCGACTCCATAGCTTCTTGTAAAGTGGCGGGTTAGGCTTGACAAATCTGAAAACCTATCTCATCGGGAAATCTTGCCACATACCATTCTACTTCAGTTGTATACTCAAGGCTATGTCGGTGATTAGTTTCTTGATCACGTCTTTCACCCTCTGCCCATACTTCTGTACTAACTCATTGGAATACATGATCACCTTGCTAAGCCTCCCCAAAGCTCTAGCTTCTCCTCCAACCTCTTTGAACGTACGGAGAAAATGATCCATCAATTCCTGTCATTCCGGACAGCATCTGGAATGTCCTGATATCATCTCAGGGCTTTGCCTTTCAGCAGCCCTTGGAAAGTTCCTTGTCTGGAGGTTGAATCCTCTTGGTTTGCTACAATGGTGACCTCGAATTCTTCCATCCAGCCATCTACATCCTTACTACCACTGAGACACA
The DNA here is from genome assembly GCA_006891605.1 of Pleurozium schreberi. Lineage (NCBI taxonomy): Eukaryota > Viridiplantae > Streptophyta > Bryopsida > Hypnales > Hylocomiaceae > Pleurozium > Pleurozium schreberi. Next base: position 35,272 of record VACF01002242.1, read on the forward strand.
TGGTAGTCACCATGATACCTACTTTGTCAAAAGATTGCTCCTCTTCAGAAGATATAGATTCTTTCTCAGGTTCCTCACGGACTTCTTCCAATTCTATATCAAGCTTCGGACTCGAGGGTCGTTCTGGATTAAGTTCCAATGTACCACTCTAAGTAGGGATAGCTATAAAATCCTCTTTGGATCCTAATGCTYGGGGGGGACACTTCCCGTTTTTTAATAACTCACGTGCGGCGGAATATAGGGTACATTTAAATAATCTTGGGTAAAATTTACAAGAAATTTACATATAAATAATGAGACATTAAAAGTGGCATGCCCTTTATTAGTAATATAGGGAAACGGAAAATATGATCCATTAAAATTTAGGTAGATATAAATTAGGGGCTAAAGAATGGGATCCTAGGAATTAAGTTTAGTAGGTTCAATTAATATTTACTTATAGTACTAGTTAGATACAACTCAAAATACATGTACTATGGTGTATCTACAGCGTATCTATAGGTCATGTATAGTGTATCTTAAAGTCGTATCTTTAATCATATCTTTAAGTCATATCTTTAATCATATCTTTAAGTCATATCTTTAATCATATCTTTAAAAGGATGTCGGGCATGAGTTCTTTGTGGTGGTATTTTGTTACTTAGAGCTCCAGAAATGATTTATTTCAGCTCCTAAAGCTATAGAAGTGGCCGCATTTGGCGATTTGGGTACAAAGGGGAAATTTAAGATACAAGAGTTGTCCTAATGATGGCACTGGACTTCATGATTTTTGATTTTGAAGTATTGTGGATGAACTGGCAGATTTAATGATCTGACTCCGTTGATGTTTGCAATCTGGTTGGGTGCAGGAGTTCGTGCTTCGAACAACCTCTTTGAAGTTTGGGTAGCACCATGTCATAGAGCTTGATTTTGTTTTCACATGTGGTGGAGGGCATTAGAATGGCGTATTTTTTGTGTAATTTTTTTATATGAGGCATATATTTGTGGTCAAAGTTCACAAATAAACTTCATGTCTATGTTTTTAAACACATTTTGTCCCTAAAATCTCTTCAATACTTTTTCAACCCTAATGTCTTGTTTTTGATTCTCATTCATGCATGTATTCATGCATGTATTTGTGTTGTATTTGTATTCATGCATTATTATAACTTGAATCCTTTTTTCTATAAGGTATTTGTTAGTCACTTGTATTTTCATTATTTTTTAGTTAGTTTTTTTCCTTACAAAGGAAATAGCCTCTAATATATTCCTTTGACCTACATATTATAAGTAATGATAGATATGATAATATGGATAATTTTTTTGCTTTATGTAATAATAGGGGTCTTTTAAATGCTTTCTAGGAGGTAAATAGCCTCCCAAAAAATACCCCACCGCCGCACGTGGGTCCTCCAAATACACAAGGAGTGTCCCCCAAATACACAAGGAGAGTCCTAATGCTGGGACTCTGTGCACTATTCTTCTTTTTGACACTTCTTCTAATCGCTCAGAACTTTGTCCAGCCGGAATCTTTCTTTGAGGTTTACTCATGAAGTAGAGGTTAGGTATTCCCTTAAATTCTAGACTAGACTTTGCTCTAAACTTTCTGGTCACCATCCGAATTTTTTCCAAAGCTAATAGCAAACTTTCAAAATCCCCGGCAGTGGCGCCAAAAGTATTGTACGCGTAATCTAGGTGTAAGAATCTTCACAACACCCAAACATTGTGAAATAACACGGAATATCGTCCCAAGAGATCCTAGTATGTTGTTGCAAGCCTAAAGTATCCGGATTAACTCCCTTGTCTATCCGTCCAACTTCTCTCTGTTTTTCGGATGTGTGTCTATCTGGATTCCAATCCGGATCCGGCCTCTTCCGGCTTCCAATTCCGTCTTCTCTCACTCAACTGGTTGTTGAAGCCTCTATTTTATCCTCAGAGGGTACAACTTTGATCTTGTAAAGGGTAGGGACTCACCACTGGTCTGCCTCACAATCTCTCCTCTCTTAACAAAAACACAAACACTGATGACAAAGTATTGCAGCAGGATTTTTAAGAGAATGCCCTCACAACATTATCGGATGGCCTACTAGGAAATCGGATGACTCAGATCCGTTTCCGGACTCTCTTATTACAACGACAAATCAAAAGACACCCGAAATTCGACAARGAGGATTCTTCTCTAGTGATTAGACTGATCCGGTGGTTTGCAAACCTTTCAGTGTGTGGGCATTTCCACTGGCGATTGGTTATCTCCGCACAAGAATCACGCTAGATTTCGGACCTGCATCCACGCCACTTTCTTCACTGGATTAACATTCCGGTCATTTAAAGGCACCACTTACAAGCCTTCTTTCTCAAACCTTGAACCTCGGTTTATTCGCTCTCTCCCAGTCTAAACCAGTCATCCAAGATCCGGATTCCTCCTTTTCTCACTCCTTACACTTTCAATTTCTTCCAAACAACCAAAAAAAACCATATTTGTTAAATTGAGACTTTTCACAGATTTTGAGACAGAATGCTAGGTATTGGAAAATTCATTTAAAAAAAGAGTAATTGAAACTAAAAATAAACAATGCTCAAAAAGTTATTATATAATGAAATTCTAAAAGTCGGTGTTATTATTTATTTACAAAAAAATACTAGTAAAGAGATGAAGCTATTTATCTTCGAGTCAAAGATAAAAATGAGACTACAAAAAGTCTCAATGTAACGAATATGGCCTTAAGGTAGAAACTCTCACAGTTGAAGTAAAAATTGGAATGCCGACTGATGGGTTAGATTAAAAGAAAGGAGTTGAAAATGCTAGGATAGGATGGATGGGCAATAGACTTGCCCACTCTTTAAAAAACAAAATATAAAGCATAAAAGCCAATTAAAAAATACGAGTAGCCAAACAATGACCTCCCTTGATATTCGGAAGATCAAACCTACAAGTTCCTAAATTGAAAATCAAACCCCAACTAACTGAAAATCAAACCCCAACTAACTGAAAATCAATCTAACTACTTCCCTTTTTTTGCCTTCTTTATACTGCTACCAATCAGATTGGTTGGTATCATCACAATTGTCTTCACCGGAGTCGTCTTGACTACTACCTCGGTCTGTATCTTCAGTGGCATCAGCGGGGAAGAATCCTCATCATCCAATTTCGTTTCTTCCTTGTCGGATTCAAACTCCTCGTCCTCGGACTTCTTGATGATCCGGACCTTTTCTTCTTTGTCAAATGCTGGGGACGTATTCTCCAACACACAATTTTTGTGCTCATACTCCTCGGCATAGTCTGTCACGTGTATTCAAAATCCTCAGGATGGATCTGAGCCAGATTCAAGGTTCCCATCCAATTGAACAGATTGGTCCACAGTGGCAGTACATGTACCTTCAAAGCGCTCAGTTGAGTTGAAGTGACGCCTAAAATACTTACTGAACCGTAAACTTTAGGTGAATCCGCAATGCTCTTCCCTTTTGGTTTGTTTTCGGGCTCCGCCAATGTCTTTCCAACCGTCTTGGTTGTCTGTTCTTGTCGTAAAGGTTTCGGAGACTGAGGAAGGATATAGCCCATAGGCCTTCCCGTCTTTACTGTGATAGAGCTGGTGGAGTCTGCTTATCCAGAGTCCCTTCCACAAAAGGGATTTCCGAAAAGTGATTGAAATCCATAGCTCGATCTAGATCGAGGTGTCCCAACAGTTGGCGCATTTCCGTCAATACAGCATCCATCTGGGATGAGAAATCCACCTAGATCGTCACCATCTTGGATGCGGTTACAAGCGCTTCCTTGATAATTTGGGCATCATAGAAGGTTGCCTGGGTGACAACATCAACCAATTCCGCCACCAATCCGGATAATCCTTTCGTAAGATGCAGCACCTCTTTCTCCCTTTGTTTTGACGTTGTCAACTCTCTTTCTGCCTATTTCACTTGGGATTGGAGGTCGTCCCAATGCCATCTCCTYGAAGATATTGACGAGAGCGCTTGCAAAGGTGTCGTGATATGCTCACTCTCTTCATCCACTCCATTCCTAGGTTATAGAATTCTGCTGCGCCTTCCATCCTCTTTGGCCTTCTTAGACTGAGCAGATTCTTACGCAAAGCTGAATCGGTAGACTTCTGCTTCCTCCTGTCTAATCGATTGATAAGCAAATCTTCCTTCTTGGGCTCCTCTTCTGATCCCTATTGGTGCGATTCCACCTCGCTTGTAAAGCCATATTTTAAGATTTTTGAATTTGGTATTATACTCCAATACCTCTCCATCCGTCAGCACCTCAATCTGATGGTAAAAGTTGAAGAGGTATGGACTAATAGGGATGGTTTTCACCTCCTTTACATGATCCACCAACTTTGACACTACCCTTGTRATAACTTATCGCCATTGTACAAGCCTCCCTTTTGTCGCACCAAAGATTGCATTTGCTACTGTTACTGTAATCTGTATTGGATTTTTTGGATATAGGATTGGAATCATAAATTCCAATACCCATCTATGCCTCTCGTTTGCACAATTGCTAATATCATACCTTTCTTTTGCGTGGGTCAGATTCGCAAAGTTCCCAGCTGAAAATTTATCTGCTTGAGAGGAAAGTATGGATCTGGACTTCTAGAACCCGTAGACTTCCGCCCAAGCTTCCTCCGTTCAAGTTACAGGTCGACCCCTCATTGATCTTTCGTACTGATCCAGAACCCCTACAATGAGTTTCTGAATTATAACCTCATTTCTGAGGCTCCATGGCTTCTTGACCAATCCAAGACATCCTACCCCCAAAATATTCCCGTTTACCATAACGGTACCTTAGATTCCTAGGTTGGAATTCTAGGCCATAGGTCTCCCCTTTCTAGTCTAGTCCAAACTTTCGGATCTGACTTTGATCCGGATACAGAACTTCCGTAATCACTCCTACGCAACCGGAAACTGTCTAAACCCAAATTCAGGCTTTCAWGGCTCTACTTCCTGTTACGTACCAAAAAGAATTAAAAATTTACCTTATCCTAGTTCTAATTCATTCTAATTTAATCCGTCCATGGTTTCCATACTCCCACAACTGCARAAGGACAAGGGTCTAGCGTACTTTCATCCTTTAGCTTTTCAAATTTGCGTGTTATTTTAGTCCCCAAAAGTCTCCACAATACAAACAAGAAAAAGAGTCAAAATACAAACAAATAGAGACAGATTAAGACAACCAACTAGTTGTATTAAAACATTGAGAGCTTTGGGAGGGTTGTGACCAATCACGATCCTCCACATCAACTTGCCACATCATTTATTCAGTAATCTGCCTATTCTGCTGCCTTGAAGGGTTTTGCAAACCAGAGGTTGCCACGTGGCAGTTTTGGAAGTTAGCCTTTTTTGTACTTCTATTGATGCTTGTAGCACTTTTGAGCCTGACTCCGTGATCTGTTTTCCATTTTGACTCTTCTTCTCGAACTGAGGTTATATTGACTATACTGGAACGGTTCTAGTATTTATAATTTGAATCAAGCAACTCCAAAAGATTAAATAAACCTTATAATAGATCAATAAACCATAGACTAGTGCAAAAGTAGCAATAGATTAATACAGAAAGATGTGGATGGACAAGAAAGTCTCCAAACTCCATGGCCAAGAAAATTTGCAAAAAATACAACATAGTGGAAGAAACAAGAGATGATAGAGATTAAAAGGGAAGAAGTTAGAAGAAAACTGGTGATTCAAGTATAGAATGAGAGAATTGAGAAGTATTTGATGTTTGAAGTTTAGGAATAGGTAAGGATTAGGTGGGAACTCTAAAAATGCAATCTAGACCATTAGAAGAAGGATAAAGAATAATTGATTTTGATAAAGGATAGGAAGTCCGCAAGTCAATTATTTTCTTAAAGTTTGGRACAATTATTTTATCTTATTTTAAAGTCAACTTTTCGAATACAATAATGAAGTTAGAATAATTGGAAGGRAAAAGAATAAGACTAGAAAGAAATAGAAGGAAGTAGTTAGGTGTCATTGCAAGAAACAGTGGTCCTATTCTCCATCACAAACAGTGTTGCTCTCTTGCAATCTTCAATAACTTTTGAAGCATAAATTCCGTAAACTTGAAATTTTTATTGGAGATGCCAAACTTGATGATAATCATATCTTTTATTTTTCAAAAAATTTAAAAAATACATTTACATTTAAAAATCATTTTTATTAATTTGTCACACTTTGAGGTTTAGAGGTTTTCACTACGTTGTGAGTCATTAAATTTAATGATTTGAAGCTAAAATTATTTAATCAAGAACATAAAAAGTAGACTAATGGGACAATTCAAGACCGTAGGCTTTTAAATCTAGTTAAAAGTAATCCATCAATATTCTTCACTCAAAAAAAGATTAGAAAATCAAGAAGGTATGAGAAGATAAAATATTAAGGTGAAGCTGGATGAAAACCTAGGAGAAGTATCCAAACAAGTGTAAATGTAGATTTTAGGTATAAGATATCACCAAAAACATAAWTACTAAATCTCAACWWGTTTKGAATTGAGAAATTAAAGGAAACTTCACGCAACCATAACTTTGGCTAAAAAGGACYGATYAGGATGATCTTYATATTTTTWGAAAGGAAGAGTAATTTTCTTCAAGTTGGTATGTTTTGTTTTAGTGTAACCAAACTTCCATAAAATACCACATTGGCTTACTTAGATCAGCCAATTACTTTGATAACTGCAGTTCAAGTTACATTTTGATTGGATTTTTGCATATTTGAGTAAACTAGGATCCATAGCTTGAAACTTACAATGGACCRACTTTAGGGACCCATTAGTAAAAATCAAAACCAAAACACTAATGAACCTGGTTGTGCTATAGAAGGTCCTCCCAGATCAAGACAACCAAACCAACTAGAAATGTTTGAATCAACATAATAGTGATGAAAATTTCCAAATCAAGATRTCCGAATCGACTTAACATTGTTTCTTTAGGGTAGTTTTCTAGTAGTGCATTAATCTATTTACCATGGATGGATAAATAAGCGTTCACAATGGCCTGCCCAAACCCTTGTTTTGGCCCATCTCAAATGTGATTTTCTATGGATCCGATGACCTTTGTARAATCCTCCTTAGTCTTTGTCGCACACCAACCTCATCTAARGAGCTTGTTCTACCAAAGTTTACCCTATTGGCATTTGCTTTTCTACAATTTTTAGACTTATAAATTAACGCTAGGTTGTTTAGCTATCTTTCAAGCATTTGTCATGATCAATCTGATAATTCAWCTAGCTTGTCYTCTTRATTTTAAATTTGWTTCCATGTATCATCATGCCTCATTGTCACACCACAAGCTATAACCTCCTTTATGTATTCAAATTTAATAACTAAACTATATTCTCAGGTATGTTGAATCCATTCCGCTGTTTCTACCACAGACCTCTTTGGCTAATTGTTGATGTTGCAAATTGTTGGGTCTAGATTCTTAGATAGTATTATCAATTTCTTTTTCTAGTCACCGACTTCCACACCATATGGCTTCTTTGTATACTTGTCCACTAATAGGGAATTCCGTGGCAGACATTCCTTRCGACGTTACTGCCTAYTTTCTCTCGCCAAGCTCTTTCTCGCCCTTGCTCTTTTTTTCTCTTTATTTTGTTTGGATACGTCAATTTCTCTATGTCCCTCCCGTCATCCACATCTTCACAAATTGCCTTCTTAGATTCTCATGGTTGTCTATATTGTCTTCATTGTCATTCATGCCATTCGCATGAACAACGTTGTTGTAAAAGGCTAGGGCACGTGCCCATGATTTTGCTCCAGGTTGCCCACTCTGCACCTATCTTCTTCATAGCCATAGTCTTCCTCACCCAACCTGCGGTAAAAACATTGATTTCTTAAATCATGATCATCTTCTAGTACAACTTGCAATATGATCCAAAAGTGACCCTTCCTCATAATAACTCTCATTGAAATGACAAATTCCACATGCAATTCRATCATACAAACACACACCAATCCCTTGCATGTAGTTTCAATTTGAGATGGGCCAAAACCCAAATTCTATTCAAATCTATAGTTTGTCAATCTTGCGGCCACTTGACGTTTCATAGCCCCAATGTGCATTGAACATCATTATACAATACATTGCAAACATGCTACTATCACAAACTAAACGTGTGCACAAACTTCTTACCAACGATCTTCTAATACATGTCTCTCTATTTGTGAGTGTAGTATCTATAGATTCTGTTGAATTTTGTCCGCATTTGACAGCATTCCCTGTAAGACCTTCCACCCTCTCTCTTGCCAAACGCCTCTTAACTATAAAATAGAAATTGACTAGCRYGGACTGCGCGGCCCTAACAATGTTGACATGGGCATTGATTTCTTAATTTHCCAACCACCAGACTCAGAATGCATAATACTTGCACTTCCTTGTATGCTCATTCCAACAATAGCCTTCTTCCACTAGACAAATGACTCTATCTGCCTCATCAAATTCCTTTGGATGCTCGTGYCTTGCTCCTACATCCAAGTAAAAGAAAACATCCCCGCAAAACACACATGTAAATACATACGTACAATTCAAAATCCAATACTACAATATGCCGACGCAAATAAAGAAGCACCCATGTATGATGTTATATACATAAATAACCTTGCATTCAACTCCCTGCTACTATGAAACAAAAGAACTTCACTTTGATAGTTTTTGACATAGCTGACCTACACAAATGGAACATGACATTTACATTTTAGTGAACAACTATAGGAGGTACAATCTGCAAAACTCTACAATTCAAAGATTTATTTGTTGCCATCGTCACACATGTTGTCCATCAACTTAGCCCAAAATGTTTTGCTCACTTCTTCCATCACCTCATTTCTTTCAATTCCAATGGCATAGACAATAGTAATTACTATTATTAGTYRCATAATTGWTCAATTAGAAATTTGTAAATAATGYTAGTACAAAGTTCCCTTGCTCTCTACTTCAAACCTTTTCTTTCAATTTATTTCTTTTCAAAATCCGACGCAACCGTCTCCATCCACAAAGTAATTATCATGTTCCTAAGCACCATTTCCTTTATTCTTTATGGCTTGACAACTTTCTAATGTCTACACATAAGACACTTTGTAATTCAAAGTATCCTACAMAATTYTGACACAATTGCTCATGTTTTTRTTACCATYGTCGTCATCCTTGTAGTCCAAATTGTTGTTGACTTTAAACTCCCGACAAAATTGTGTTTACAAAATTTTTTTGGCTATCGCAAGTACGCAATGAGTTCATCTTCCCTTTCTTCTTATATCAATGTGTTACAATATCCACCCAATAATTAACATCTACCTTTCATGCCTACAAAAAGAACATAATCACTTCTAATTGCAAACAAAGCATGACACATATGTCACTATAGAAATGGAATTCCATGGTATTTGAATGACTTCATGCACTCCAMRAATTTGATACTTCGAAGAAATGCACACATTGAATAAATGTCCAAAACAAGACAATATGGTGACGTTGACATTGTTGGTTAGTGTCACATGTCACAACTTGAAGTCCCAAATTAGGAAGTCCTCTTCGTAAACAATACCTTGATGTGCCTTGACATGCAAAGGTCCAGCCTCTATAGCACTTCACTTCCACATACCAATACTATACAACAATCACCTATACAATCCACATTAGTGCAAACAAACAATCATAAGTCCACCTTGCCCTCAACTTCTGCAACGCCATCTGACACCTTCAACACAAAATGCTTTGAATTGCCTCCACTATAAAACAACTGATCAAAATCAATGCAAACATGCTTGTATTTACAATTTTCTCATTGTCAACTCCGTCCAAGACTTGACTAAACAATGTCATTCCAAAACTTTGTCGGGACCCAGAAAAAAAGGATCTGCCTCAAACTACCAACATGGATGGCAAACACTAACCACAATGAATTATTTGGTTGCATATATGTGATCCTCTACTGCAAAAATGTGCTATATAGCATACTTCTAACAATCCATGTTTCTACTCCCAAATGACTTGGATTCCACCACTTTCTGCTTATCCTCAGAATTTGACCTGCTTCTCTTTGGGGTTGGTGTCTCCATTCTTTTGCCACAATACTCCTTGTTGCTACTACCAATGGCGTTCAAAGAAGGTTCTTTTCTCCTAAGAAGGCTTTCATGGTTACTTTTTGCTTGTCTTTGCAATTGGAAGCTCGGCACAAGTGGAGTTTGATCTCCTTAGTGACCACCACTATTTCTGCATCTTCAAGCACTTCCACAATTTGAGCCGCATATCTACACAACACTTCTATCAACATAGTGTACAACTGTAATATGCTACACTAGTAGAAAATTTAGTTTTTTTATTGATTTAGTCGCGTTGATTCGGTCACATTTTGACAGAAATCTATTGAAATCAATAGATTTTTGTCAAAATGTGACCGAATCAACGCTACCCTAGATCATGTCCATAATTGCTTATTTGATTGGTTATGGGTCCCTCTACCATAGATGAATGTAGATGAAAGTTGGATGAAAGTAGATGCCTAAATGGATGAAAGTACTTTCTGCAATGGATGAAACTAGCATACAAATGGATGAAAGAAGCCTAAAAATGGATGAAGCTGAGTCCACAAAATTGATTATTGTAGATCAATAAATCGCTGATGTAAGGGTACAAATTGCTTTAAGGTCTATTTGCTACTAGGTTCAAGGTATTAACCACAAGTGGTAGAAAGTTTACATGACCTCAATTATGGATTGTGCAATAAGCCCAAGTTGTAGCAATACTACTTATAAAATGGATTTAGGGTCAGCAAAAGCCCGGAGACTTGAACAAATATGAAGTTCAGCGTAGTTTGTTTGTGTTTAGGGTTTAGAAGGCAGATCTATCACCGTAGTGCATGACAAGATGATAATTGTTTAGTTTAGAGGTTTGGAGATAGGATTAAAACTACACACAATCCATGTCTTCCCTACCATCATAAATTCAGAGTAAGAGTACCTATTACCACGCATATAGGGTGTCCTATTACCGTGGTTTAGGGATTAGACAATGCATGGCAATTTCGAACAGGACATTTCAATTTTGCATTCTTGTATGGAATATGTTTTAGGGTAAGAGATGGTAAAGACTAATGGACTTGCATAGTGCAATAGGAAAAAATAATTCAATTTGAGAATACTATTTCTAGGGTTAGTTTAAGTTTTCAATCAAATGTCTAGGAAGACATTACAGGAAAAAAATGAATCAAACTATTGTATGTAAAGCAAGAATTCACATGATCTGGTAGTGGGACACATGAAGTGAAAGTAGTGGCTCTTTTAGTCTCACTATCCTTTTATTAAAGTGAATAGGGAACATTTCAAGTAACCCATCATTGCGGAAAGAAGTCCTAATTTAAGTTCAAATGAGTTAGTATGCCGCTCAGAAGGACATGCTTAACTTCATTAAAACTACAAGTGGAAGCATGAATAAAAGTATCTGTAAGGCATTGCAGGTTGCAAATGACAGTAAAAACGAAATAAAGATGCTTGCAATTCGCCCATGTTCCGCGCTTACCCAAGCACTTGAGCTTCATATCTTTGAAATTAGGGCAGGTGCAATCAGGAAAAGACGAAATTGTCAACAGATACGTTTCTACTTTTGGGTCCATACCAGACTTCAGGGATACTATGCACCCAAATCCTGGATGAGGAACCATGGTCACCTTCTCACTTTTTCCGTTCAGGGTCAGAGCTGAAGCACAATTATTTTTGTGCTTAACTGTTGGAGCCTTCGCATTCCTCTGGACGACCTTCCCCGCTCGGAGCCTTGGATACACATCCGGTGATGAAGGAGTCGGAAATGCACGCAAAATTTCAACCCTTGGATCAGCCCCGAACAGTCGTCTGGGTGAAACCACTTGGCGCTGTGGAAGAACAAAACCAACCGCCTCCAAAGACAAGACCTCAGCCTTCGGTAATTTTATGCCAATTTTAACCGGCCATATTGGGGATATTGGCGGAATAGAGAGCACCCACTTCCTTCGTGTTCCTTTTACACACCTTTCAATGTCGTCATTGCAAAAGAAAAATTGCATACGGTCATTACGGTTCTTCCTGTAATTCACCATCATACCTATATACGTTGGGGCCGCTATTGGAGTGTTGTTTTGGACAAATTGCGCAGTGCACTTCTTCTTGGTAACAGCTTGAAGGGCAAAGCACGCCTTCGCGGAAGTTCTAGGCAAACGAGAAATATGCCACTACAACTCGTCACACATAGTTTCCTGAATAGAAGAAACATGCGTGGAAGTCGGACGGTGTTGCTGGTCTAGTCTGTCCACGTTTGAAGCCCGTTGTGCAAGGTCCAAATCATGCATTGGAAAATCATCTTCCAAAATGGGGTTCAAATTTGTGGCACTAGTACCGGCTCGAAATGATCTAGTTTATACTCAAGGATGGGAAAAATTGACCTTATCTGGTCTATGCGAATCAAATTCACATCCCAATGGCATGTTAGCCTTTCTTTTTTGCGACCCAAAGATCTCTTCACCCTGTAGATGTGGCTCTCTAGTGAAAAATTCTTCGACCCCTTCAATATTTGAAATAGCTTCGGTGATCGGCTTAGGGTTACCAGTTTTCTCAGCCGATCTTTGTGCAACTTGAAGCAATAGCTCTTCCTTCTCCGGACCAGTCCCAGATTGATTATCCTTCAAGTATTGATAATATTTTACCATTTGCATAAATGCCCTCACAAAATCGTCAATCGTTGCAAATTATAGATCACTACCACGATTGCCTGACTGTTGAAGCCACTTATTGTGAACAGTCTCAGCCAGGTTACAAGATGGCATTTCGTCCAGTTCAGTCTCAGTTAAATTCTACAATCACATATTCGAAAACCTAATTTAGCAATCTTTACCAGTGAAATTTCTTGTCTCGGCTATTGGTACTCCAGGTAATATTGAAGAATTATTGTAGCAAACAGTACACTTAGGTCATTCAATCAACAATATAGAATTCTAACAGAGCAATGAGACCAATATAGAAAACAAAGTTTGATAGTCTTTCATTTAAACCATAGATAGAAAATCATGAAACGAGGGTGGATGAAGGCTTACAAGCTGCATAAATCCTCCCCACTAACGATTGCAAAAATGCCAAAATGCCAACCAAAGCTCCAATCGACTAACTCCTTCCACAGTCGTAGCACCTGATGACAACCACCACGATTTGATGGCCAGGTATCGTATCTTTGACTGCTTTGGAGATGTAGCATTCTTATATTGCTTGCAAAGTAAACGATGTTGATTTTGTAGGTCCCCTCTAATTTCCGCCTTCGTATGCTTCTCCATAGATTGAKTCCAATGGAAAAGGCATGTTCTCTCCCTATTTTCTATTGGTACCGCAATGTCACCCGATCCATACACCAACCTCACAGCATTCCAATTAGCTTGAGCACTATCTGCCATGAAGCCTTTGAATTGAATGTCAAGAATATTGTTCCTCTCGAGGACAGAGTTCAAATTCTCCCAAAATAGAACTTGTGCTTTGCAATCTTCAGATTGCATGTCACAATAGGCAATGGTCATGACACGACAGTACAAAGAGTCATAGACATGACATGCCATAGTCGTCCACCCTTTTACACGTTTGACATGGTCAAACATTATCCAAGCGTCCTGAAGATTACCACCGGCTTGCATGCGCTTCACCAAGTCGACTCCAGATCCAGGCCCTAATTCGGACATTTTAAATAAAAAAACCTTATCCACTTTGGTTCCTTGTCCCGGGAATTTGCTTTCTTGTACGAAAGCCCAAGTACTTGACCCTCTCAATTTTGTAATGCTATCTATGACTCCGAACCTTCTCAAATACCTAAAGGAGGTTACCTCATTCCGTATACTAGGAGAGCTCAAGTACTTGCATTTGTCTAACACAGGTAGGAGTTCACCGAATTCTAAGGTCTTGACAGTGTTTCCCTCCGGACACAAAAGCAAGCCACCTAGTAATTCCTTAGTAGCCTCCACGACGATGGACGAATTTGTTGCAGATGGTGTCCTCTCTAACTGCTCACCAATAAGAGACCGAGTTTGTGCTTGCATGTCCCTGAGTTCACCAGCTTTAATACAATGGTCGTGTGTCCCGAGATGAACGAACGCCCGGGTAAGTTTCTTGTTCCCGCTAACATAATACACGTGTACATTGCACCATGCAACACACGATGGCGGCTGTTTGCACAATTTGCAAACCAATGTGGATCCTGGAGGATGCTTATCTCCAACATCAATCACCGCAAGAGATAGTCCTTCCCATTCCATCTCATTGACGTCATGAATTCTATGAACACGTCTTAGGTACTCACAACTCGGGTTCATACACCATAGGTGCCCTCAACAAACGGATGTGCAAAAGGACAAGCCTATAGGGTTGACCATGTTTGTGGTTGTTGTTTTTGACCACACATGACCATCGTAGCGCTTGTCCATCCCGGACATTTGCTTTGCCTGAGATGAATTGCCATCGATGTTCACCGGTGGCAGCTCAAATATAACATCTCCATTGAACGTCAAGGGCAAGACTGGCACTCTCTGAATATCTATACTTCCATAATCGATTTTTGAGAGGATGTTTCGACATCCTTTCAATGCACATAATCCTCTCAGACTTTCAATAACAGAAGCTATCGGTTCATTCTCCAGGCCGAAAATGTTTGGCCTAGGTAGAGGAATGGAACCAACGAAAGGCAATGTGGTCACCGACGACGAAGTTTGCAAGAGATGAGAAGGCCGGGGGTGAGTGATGCATGAGTTGGGGTTTCAATTTTGGGGTCTCGGCATCGACAGGGGTTGCATACGGTGGGAGGGTGATTGATGCATGAGTTGGGGTTTCAATTTTGGCGTCTCGGCACGGAGAGGGGAAGGGTGGGAGGGTGAGTGATGCATGAGCTGGGGTTTCAGTTTGGGGCTCTCGGCACTGAGAGGGGAAGGGAGGGAGGGTGAGTGATGCATGAGTTGGGGTTTTAGTTTGGGGGTCTCGACACGGAGAGGGGAAGGGTGAAAGGGTGAGTGATGCATGATCTGGGGTTTCTGTTTAGGCGTCTCGGCATGGAGAGGGGATGGGTGGGAGGGTGAGTGATGCATGAGCTGGGGTTTCAGTTTGGAGGTCTCGTCATCGACAAGGGTTGCATACGGTGGGAGGGTGATTGATGCATGAGTTGGGGTTTCAGTTTGGGGGTCTCGGCAAAGGGAGGGGAAGGGAGGGAGGGTGAGTGATGCATGAGTTGGGGTTTCAATTTTAGGGTCTCGGCACCGAGAGGGGAAGGGGGGGAGGGTCGGGGATGCATGAGTTGGGATTGCTGTCCGGGGGCTCGACGTAGAGAGGGGAAGGGGGGGAGGGTCGGGAATGCATGAGTTGGGATTGCTGTCCGAGGGCTCGACGTAGAGAGGGGAAGGGAGGGAGGGTCGAGGATGCATGAGTTGGGATGTCTGTTGTTTTTTGTATAGGTATTTGGACCAAAGGGGAGGAGACAATGACCCTATACTCCTACAAGATCTTGAGGATGGTCGGGTAGTATTTTGTAGATTGGTATGACTGGTAGATTTGTTTGAAAGCGTATACGTTCATTTATTGAATTTATGTTGTTTTATCGCCTTCAAGTAGCATTACCTTATCCAATCATAGTTGCAGCGGAAAGTGCGAGCGACATGGAGAATGAGATCCAACCACTATCGGCAGTGGAAAGCGCATGCAACATGGAGATTGAGGTCCAACCACCGACGGCGGTGACTTCTAAGATTGATGCATCAACCGCGGATACGGACTTGCTCCCTAATATTCCACCCAACGTTCC
The DNA here is from genome assembly GCA_006891605.1 of Pleurozium schreberi. Classification (NCBI taxonomy): domain Eukaryota; kingdom Viridiplantae; phylum Streptophyta; class Bryopsida; order Hypnales; family Hylocomiaceae; genus Pleurozium; species Pleurozium schreberi. The sequence goes on from VACF01002242.1 coordinate 51,030, forward strand.
CCGTCCATGGCCAACTATAAGTCTCGATAATTTGCTGAGAGACATCAAAGACAATGGAGATGATTCCCACTCCGACTGGGAATAGTCATTGTAGCAATCCTTTTAGGTTTGGATACATAATGAGAACTATTGTAATTGTGTATGCTGTGGTGATAGAAATCGACATGGCTAGTTTTATACTTTATTGCGGCAGGGATTGATCCTCCGTATGAGTTGTGGTTCCGCCATCTGAGACCCCAAGTCTTCCGAAACCCATATTTATCTAATGTGAGACCAGTCTTTATTCTAGAGAATTACGACTTCCAAATATTTTGAAATTCCTCTCATTCAACGTAGTTAGACATTCAAWTTCATATATTACATTAACATTATTTTTAAATGCACGCCTATGCTCAATCATGCAGACCGATGAAGAGTTGCGTCAGTCACAGACGCCTCTTATATCAACCGGATTGGCGATGGTAGATGCCAGAGACCAATCTGAAGTCTCTGATACGGACATGGAAGATGAGTCAGAGTCGGTGATTGCGGGACTGTAGGATGACTTAATAGAAGACGACATTAGATGGTCCCAAAAGATGGATACAATTTTTGTTATATCCAGTTTGAGGATTTTGCCCTCAGAGCTCTCTCGGATGCAAATTCCCTTGTGCAGATTGGTGCCCATGCCTATGGTGCGCCCAACATTGGCATGCGACTTGACTCTCTTGGAGAACAAGTTCACCAACGGTTATGAAGAGGGAGCATGGGTGTTCTATGTTTCCATAGCGGATGAAGGTGGTAATCCCTTAGAGTTTTCTAATGCTGAAAAGGAGGCCTGGGGTTCCATATGGAATTCCGTCAATGACAATTTCACTATGCATTTGAGGAGCAACCAGGAGCTGGCATATTTAGCTGAGTCCAAGTTTTTTGTCTGTGATGGAAACCACATACAAATTGCTTGGATGAATCATATTACACGGCTTCATGCACTTGATTAGACTTGGTGCATATGTGTGGACTCAATTGTTTTAGACACAAGGAACAGAATTGGTGTGGCCATGCAAGCCATGCACGATATTAACAAGTGAGGCTCACCCTATTTCTCAAAATTTTGTTCATGTATCCCTTGTCATTATTTTAGTCTTCACTTCTCATTTAACTTGCTCTGATAACATGACATCATTGTTTGACAAGAGCTCAGAGAACTCGCACGTTAAGACAAATCTCGTGCACACTCTCTACAGGGTGCAAAAGTATGGGTTGATGGAGATCAAGAAGTTCAAGGAGCTTCTCAGCTCACAGGATGTACAAACAAGCCAACAGTCCACACGAAAAACTTGGTACAAAATGCCTCTAGAGGTGTTTACTTCATTTATTTTTAAGGTAAGGGAATTATGCTATAATTTCAGTTCCTTAAGTTTGTCATATTCCTTGAAAGTATTGAAGATTTCCTCTTTGAATAACTCGATCCTTGACAACTCAATCATGCTTGGCTATTCAGCAAGATATTTTGGCAGCTGCTGACGTAGCTGTGTGAAATTACTACGAAGACACTTTAAAGGACAAGGTGAAGAAGGAGGGAGTTGCAGCTGCAATGCGTGCCTCCATTAAGGAATCCACAGAAAAGCTGTACAAGAAACTGTCTAAGATTGTGGTCGTAGCGGCACCTGCACTCAGAAAAGACTGGTTACCTGAGGTGAGTTTTTCTACAATCAGGACTCCTAAGCATAATATGGTACATGTTTCTGGTTCGTTCCTAATTTGACGATTTCGTATCCATGGCAGATTGAGAGGCATTGGAGCCTATTCGCCACACCTGAGCTCACTCTTGAGAAGCTTCAGTTAATCGCGACGGCCAACATCACTGCAATATTAAAAGTAAGATGGTTGAAGTGGATTAACGCGTCTGCACCATCTCGGGAAGCCCGCAAATTACCTCCCCGTCTAGTGGATGAGGAGAAGTTGCTGTTGTTTCTTACAAAGGCCTGTTGGTGTGCTGGGGTATGTTCAAGCGCCTTTGATGACTACAAATTTCTGCCGTCCTTTGTTTTTACTTCGATTTGCTACATGAAGTACTATAATTTAGTACATGACATGTCATGCTTATTTTTTTTTCCCTTCATTTAAAAATACTTATCCTTTAACATTGTAGATGGAAGAGGCAGCAAGTGAGATGCTCAAATCCATTTTGCATAAAGACAATATTTCCCTCAACATGGAGGTGGAAACTGAGCCACAAACTCTGCCTGAGTACTTGGAGGGTTGGCGCATGAAATTGTGGGACCATGCCTACATGGGTATGTTCAAAGGAGCGGATGCATTCAAAAAATCGAACTCATTCAAAGATTACAGAGGGTTTGCACTTGCTGTGAAGAGGCTGATATACAGGTACTTGAATGATTGCACCTCTTCTCACTTTGTAGTTATGCACTTCTGAATTCAATATGTTCGTGAAGTCTTTTTACACTGCAATGCACTGCACTGAAGTACACCATGAGCACTCCTTCTGTAGTCAATTTAATTTTCCATAAATTTTGTACGACGTTCCGACATGTCGGATCACGGAGTATTGGAAGTTGGTCTTTCTAACTTCAGTTGTCGGTACATATCACTAACAATAACTTTACATTCACATGTAGGTATTTCAAGTTCAAATTATATCCCAAAAAGGCCTTAGCAAAGGCGGATCTTCCTCTGTTTATGACCACATGGTTGGATGCTAACTCTACCGATGGCATGTTCTCTCCAACACAAGTCAAGAATTGGACGAGTTCACATTTGCAGGCATGTCCATGGTATCTTGAATGCAACTTCGGGGCCACTCCACCGGAAGAGGAGGTTCTTTTCCAAAGTCTGAAGGAATCAACTACTGCAGACCCTGAATTTGATGAACTCAAGGGCGCAAATCCGGAAGCTCGGGATAAAGCTGTGAAGAAACGTGATGCCTTGGACAGGAGGAAGTTGGCGAGGATGGAAGAAGCTTAGAGGAAGACAGAAGAGAGCAAGAAGAAGAGGATGGAGGCCAGGGCGGAGAATGAAAAGGCAAACAAAAAACTCTTGAAGAGGAAAGCGGAGACACCTGCACAGGAATTAGCCACTAGCACAGCCAACGTGAAGGAAGGATCGTATGGCTTCTCGCTCACCCAAGAGAGGTTGGTGCATGGACTAGCGCCAACCGTTCAAACCTTAGATCCCGTGGCAGACACCGACGAGTGTATACTGAACTTGTCAGTGGGCATTCTCCCCGGTAATAAAAAGGCCTTCGACGACGTCCTTTCCTTTTTGTCATCGATAAGCTTTCTGGCCTTGAGGCTTCTAAACGGTTCTCTACCTATTCCAATTTAGTTTCATTGCATTGGTTTACAGGATCCAGAATAGTCTTTTACATTTGACTATCCTACTCTAAACTCTAAACCATGTCAATGAAATTTTTGACTGTAGCATGTCCAAGACAAGGAACGCCCATTCGACGGTGTCTTAAGTAAAGAGAAGGCAGCGGATTTGATTTTTGTAGATGTTCCCGAAGGTCTACATGTTCCTACAATTTCGGCTCCACCAGGACCGATTCCTAAATGGAACCGCTTCCATGACAAGTGGTTGGTGCCCGTCTGTGACTTTGCTGAAGAATACTTGCACAACTACGGCAGGCTTCTAGTGATGTACGCAACTCCATCTCAGCCTCACCGAAGTCACCTATTTGGTTGTTGCAAAGAATACCATTTCAGGATCCTTTACACTTGGGTCGCGATGAATCATCTCCATTTGACATCGCCAACTGACCCTACCAAAATGGTAATTGCCAACCTATTATTTGTAATGCATGCACTTCTATGCCATTCTGTTTTCATACTTATAATCATTGATTATTATTTCCGTTGTCTGCAAACTATGCGCTTTGTCATTTCTCTAGTGATTCGAGATTATAAACCTAAGTCGAAGGGTGAGTACCCATTTCAGTTTGTCTCCTCTCATGACGCGGTGGGAGTCAATGTTGCCCACGATGACATCCTACAGAACTTTTGTAACAAACAGGATGTCACCATGAATGGAGACATATCTTGGCGCGGCCCTCGTGAAAAGGCTCATCAATTCATGCAAATGCTTATCAAAGCATGCTCACAACCTGGTGACGTTGTGGTGGATTGCACAGCATCTACAGGTAAGATCAGCTTCAGGTATTCTATGTTTACAAGTGGATTCAATGAAGCCATGTTCGTATTTAGATTCACGTTTCATAATCATTTATCTTGTGGGCAGGTGCAAGCATTCAAGCTTGTTGTACTTGACGTCGTCATATTCTGGCGTTCGAAGAGGACAAGGCCATTTTCGATGCCTGCATTGCACCCAAGGTGCATCAATCATCTGTGGTGACTTCCGCCCCACCCCGCCTTGATAAGCCGGAAGATGCGGATGAACCTGAAGTACTGGTACAAAAGATCGTGAAGACGTCACGATTTAGTAAGTAAGTTTTTGCTTTCTTCACTTTTATTGAATCATCTATCTCACCATAATTTACTATGATCTCACTCGATGTTTCATGGAATGTGCAGAAAACCCCAGGAAATAAGGCATGTATCGTTCTTTGCAAACAGTGCATTTTTCCCAAGCCCACCCAAACCTTTCAAGCTACCCGTATATGCTGAGGCTTGTTCCAATGTTTTGGTCACAACCAACCTCAGGCCAACTTCTAGGGGACATTCAGTTGATCCACGCGTTCTTGACTTTATATCGGATCAGGCTGCAGAGGTAGATTCAGAAGCATCAGAGAGTGAGGCTAGTTTGACATCAGATAGTGATGGCACTTCTACTTCAGACCATGATACCTAAAGAAGTGTGTGGCATTTGTCTTTTTCAATTCATGTCGTTCAATTTCACTTGTTCTGGATTCTATTTCACTTTATTTTATTACAGTACTCCAATTTGTGTTCTATACTCTTCTCAATATTAATTTCATTATACGTTTGTTAGACTAGTCAGTAGTAGTTGGGTCTTATACCATTTCTGGGACACTAGATTTCAATGTTCTGAGTTCATTGATTTGATTGTATTCTTGGACAAAGTAGGAGTTCTGCATGATTTGAATGGAGAGGTGTCCCCTTCTAACTTTCGTATGTGCCAAATCCATGACTAAGCTACGCATGTACTTTGAGGCTGAGCACGTATGGGCAGGGCTGATTTTTCACAAAGTTTTTGCCCGTCCACGTCCAAAAACCGTGAATTGAAAGGCAAAAAAAATTGTAACCCGTCCCAAAACTGGTAATCTCAAAATCAACCCGTCCATGGAAAGGTTAAAAAAAAAGAACCCGTCCCAAAACAGGTTGGGAATTGAAAATACCCGCCCCTGAAGGAGTACAAATAAACCTCTTAGAATGTTTGTAAAAAAATTAAAAAAAAAAAAAGCTGAAGCGTGGTTGGAGAGGTTATTTGTGAAGTTTTAGAGTTTTGAAGAAGAACAAGATCGGTGTCGAGGTGAGTGCTTGGAGATGGTGGAAACCATGAGAGAGATGATCCCAAATAAGTCTTTATTTGAAGCTTGGGAGTTTGCAGGTACCACTCCAGAGTGGCTCATCAATTGGCCTGGTTTGAGTAACTTGTGGAGGAGAGTTATGGTGATTCCTGTATGCACTGCAATATGTGAGAGGGGTTTTTCTAAACAAAACCTAATCAAAAGTCATCTATGTACTAGCTTGAAGTTGGAGACATAAGATGCTTTGATACACATTTCATGTGTAAATATTCTAGTTGAAAATATCAATTGGAATGCAATGATGCTTGTTTGGAGAAACATGAAGGATAGGAGAATTCATCCACTTGTTTGAAGGGTAAGTTGCACTTTTTGTTTTTTTAAATTGAACATGTTTATATAAACTAAATTTTTATTCAATTGCTAAGTTTACATTCAATTTAAATCTTTGACATTGTGTTAAAAAGGTTCTAAATTTTTTTATTGATGAATCAATGTGTGCAAGTGGATTGAGCACTCAAAGATTGGTATTTCGATTAGGTATTAGTGGTTTGACTCCATTATGCTTATATTCACATGTCATATATGAGATAATGTAATTGATATTTGCACCTTTTTTTTTGGGAAAGAATTATCAAAAAAATGTTTATTTTTAGAACCCGTCCAAAGTGAATTTGACACTTCCAAACACCGGTTCATTTTCTGAGAACCCGTCCATTGGAAATGTTTTTTTTTTATGAACATGTCCCTGGACATGTTAGGGACCTTGTGAAAAATCACCACTGCGTATGGGTGACAAAGACTATCTTAAAAGGATGCGTGATATGCATAGGATGAGATCTTAGGTGTGCGTGCGGTGAGGGGGTGTGGTTATTTTGTGGCAAATAGTAATGGAAGGGATTGGCCATGTATGCAACGCTTGGAATGGAAAAAGGGGGGGTGGGGCAAGCTTAGAAAAGGTCCCTAAGAACTTACGCTTTTGCACTTACAAATCTAAATTGTATGAGCAAAACCACAACCATGGTTGTAGCAAGGGGGGATGTTTCCCGATGTTGTATGGCCATTGATAGGTCACTAAAGATATCCAATGTATAAATAATACTTTAATTACTTTTCTACTTTTCTCAATGTGCGGTGTTGAACAGATGCCACACACTTTACCATGCAAAAAAGATCAGCCTTTTCAATCGTTTCGATCCACACATTACTTGTACAACATATCTAGTATGCAGAACTTATCTTTAATTATGTATAGTCCCTTATCTTTATYCTTGAACGGGGAATGTGATCCAAGCACTACATTTTGCAAGAGGGGACGTTCCATGCTTAATGATTCATCTTAGACTACAAAGAGGGTGTGCACAGGTTCAGTTGTACACACTTCCATAGGGATGTGCTTATCGAACGACCCTTCTCTAGTTGCCCAGCGGGAAGAGCTTCTTAGAGACTCGTCATTTCCCATACAGAGTAAGCACCTTCTTCTTCACATGTTTTTTTGATTTGATTTCAAAGAAAATTTTAGCTTCTTATTGGTTTTTTCGATTGAATATAGTTAATTCATTGGATTTCCTCTTCATTGTAGGCAAAAGAGTGCACAAGGGAAATCCAAATGATTTCTCACTGAAGGTCATACTTCTTGTGAAACTTCCCTGAGCCCTTCAACAAACACGTTTGTATTGAAGGTCTTAGCGCGGATCACATGAAAGTTTGTATAGGGCCTCCACCTACAAGATACCCTGAACTCCATCTTCTTGTCGATTGCCATGCATCTCTACATGCATAGAACGTTATGATTTTTTTCCAATTCTCCACTCTCTTGGATTGCACGACCGTTGAATCACAGCATTCGCAGTAGTAATGCTATGTTCTATTAATTCAGAAGAAAGCACAAGCAATCTCTCTTGTAATGTTGTGATTTAGCGGTCCAATTGTTCATTTTGAAAGTAGTGCCACTAGACAAATTTATCATGCGTGTAGAAGATTGACGGCAACTGAGAAGAAGGTGTTCAGCTGAAGTGCACTTCGTTGGATGTATTATTTGCCTCAGTTTTTTCCACAATATTCTTTATTGTTCCGATAGTCTCAAAACACCCTGAATGCAGAAGCCACCTGTTGTAATTCAGGTATGTCAATTCCCCATAGGAATTGTATTTGGTACTAATACTTTTGAACTCAGGTACTTTGACCTTGGATGGCCTGTTGTTGTCAATATGGATGGTCAGCGCCCGCAAGCTTTGTGCTTGGTCACACTTTACCAACTGAAATTGTGTAGTGGCCATCCTGATCGTGGAAGGGGGAGAGTGCTCTAAGCCGTAGCACTTAGGGCATGCCAACACCATCTCTTCTACGATGTGGTCACTTGGCCTTGCCTCAGGCTGCATTGATGCCCAACCAACCCTTGCACAACATGGATAGTCTAATCCGTGTTTAATGGGATTTTTCTGAGGTTAGATATGTAGTCTTCGATTTTCAAGGCGAGCATAGAGTCCTTAAGTGAAAGCAACTTCAAAAAAAGTGTGGATAACTGTTGTTAAAACAATCTTCCATCATTGTCTGGAAATTGAAATCTTTGGGTCCGTTTTCTATGGATTCAAATGGTTCTCCAATACTGACTTTAGATCTTATTTTTCCTTACATGTGAATTATCTTTTTCATGCAATTTATTTCACCGTCTGAATTTCTATCCATTTTTGAATCATTGTGTCTTCCAATTTTGCATCCAATTTTGCATCAATAATTTCATCCATTTTGCATCAATCATTTCATCCATTTTGCATCGATCGTTTCATCCATTTCACCCTGAACCGCCTTCATCCACTTCATCCAACTACTTTCATCCATTTCATCCAACTACTTTCATCCACTTCATCCAACTATTTTCATCCATTTCATCCAACTATTTTCATCCATTTCATCCGACTAATTTCAACCGGTTCATCCAACTTCTATCATCCAATTCATTTTCAGCTCCACTAATTATTAAACGAATGTTCATGACTTCGTTCATTTTTTCCTAAAATTTTACAACAATTTATCCTACTTTTCCCCTAAATTTTGGTTGACTTTTTCATACTTCTTCTTCTAATTTTTCACCATTTTCTAATTTCCCTGCTCCCCGCTCACCAATCCCTGCTCCCCGCTTGCCGCTCCCCGCTTGCCGCTCCCCGCTCCCCGCTCGCATACCAGCATTCCCCCTTGCACAAAGTTCTACTAGCATGTCTTTTTTCACTTTCATTATTGTATGTAATCTAGTAGTTTCACTAGTAGAAAACAGGATTTTGTTGATTTGGTCACGTTGTCCCAATCACTGTTTTGTTGATTTCAACAAAAATCTGTTAATTTTTAACTAATATCTGTTGAAATCAATAGACAAAGACCAGGACAACACAACCAAATCAACAAAATCCTGTCAAAACTCCTGCGTTTTCTACTAGTGTTTTGTTAGGATCATTGGGAATTTCAAATGATGTAGACAGAGAAGGGTGCCAAATATCAATTGCCTTTAAATGATAAGTAGGTCTTTTTGCTTGATCAAATTTTTTTATGTTATGTGCCATTGTGTTTTTATCCATGTACAACAAGTGTGGAATAGTGGAATCATTTGGAGGTGTTTTCAAGCACAATGAATTGATCATGCAATGGTTTGAGATGCTTTTCAAACCCTATTGAGTATGTTAGTAAATAGTGGATTATTTTGTTGCATCACAGTAGTTAGTTCATAACATTGTACACATTCATACCAAAAACTAGGGGCTAAAGAGTTTAATGCATGGTCCAGTTTTGGAAAGATCCATTTATCTCTAACCAAAGGTGCTTGATAAAAATCACCACAAACTATAACGTCTAGTCCATCCAAAAACTTGTTTTGAACATGCTTAATAGAATGAAGTTTCTGGTCAATTGCATCCAACATCCTTTCTCCAACAAGCGATATTTCATCTATTTCTATTAATTTTATTTGTTCACATTTATCTGTTATTTTATTGAGCAATTCTGATGGTAATTTTTCAATGTTTGATAGTGACCAATTTATTGGGATGTGTAAATCTAAATGTGTAGTACATCCATCAATATTAAATGTATCTATGCCATAAATAATGCTTTCAACTTTAAAAGATTTGATTTTATATTGTTGCGGTAAAAATGTACTAATCCTTGTTTTATAAATTGTAATGTGAATGTTTTACAAGTACCAACATCACTGGTTAAGATTAAATGTATGAAAATATCTGTCTTGACACACTTTGTGTAGAAGACGTCAAACATTATGTGTCCTAGTAAAATTGCAAAGAAAAAGAAAAGAATCCCAATTCCAACCTATTATGGTAGAATAAAAGACTACGGAAGTAAGAGAGAGGTGTTTGCGAACTTTTGGTTTTGTTGGGATGACATTAAATGATCTGTGAAAGGTTTGAAGTGGAAGTGGGTCATTGATTGGCTTGAAGTACCAAAAGTATGGCTGATATTGAGCAAAACCAATCTTGAGTTGGGAATAAATTTTCTACTAGTGAAATTTATTGCTACAACATGCAGGCTTCCAACTCCAAGAGCACCCTATTTTGTCTCCTTGAGCAAAAGAAAAGAACAAGTGGGAGAGCGCCAGAAACGTCAAAGGTTCAATTTTGGAAGTGACCCTGCTTCCTTTTCAGAGTCTTGATGCAATTATGGAGTTGGAGATTGGAGCAGACCTTCACAAAAACGTCTATTGAATTACCACTACTAGAGAATTCAATGACCAACTTAACAAAAATTCAACGGAAAACTGTTGATTTGTTTTGTTAATTTGGAAGTGTTAATTTGGGCAATTTTATCAATAAAAAACTATTGATTTTTTTATGAATTTGGTCAGTATAAGTTTTATTTTAAAGTTACATAAAAACAAGCCAAATAAGTGGTGGCACGTGTCACTTGCCACATCATTAATAAAAATTGCCATGCAAGCAAGCCACGTAAGCAACCATGGACAAGTCATATAAGCACCTCCGCCACATGGACAAGCTACACGAGCACCCCCACCACCAAGGCAAAGTGCCACTAGAAGGGTTCAAACCTCCTACCTTTTAATTGGAGGTGCAAGGCCAAACCATTGCACCATGCATCCACATGATGTGAAAATTATGTTGATTTAAACAAGTCTATTAAAATAAGGGATAAATTAAAATAGAATGAATCAATTTGTGTTCTTAATTATCAAGGATGATTCAGAAATGCTTTGTTTCATTTATTTATTTCTCTTTCCAAACGTTTTCAATCATTTTTTCACATTTTCAAGGACCAAATATGTTCATGATTTATTTAGGAATTTATATAACAATGCTTTCATAGATATTATATCTACATTGTACTTTGGTTAGGTATTCAAGGTGTCTTTGTCAAGACTAAGAGACTTTGGATACCTAGTGTAAAATCCAAATTTGTATTAGCCAATTCCATATAGCGCCATGATGGAACTATAGGACCTCATAATAGTTTTTACAAATTGTTGAGCTATCCCCCTTGGATTTGACAAAAGAAGGTATGATGTGTTGAATACCTAGGGTTTTATAAAAACCTTGTAAGTATTTAGAAGCCTTCATTGGATTTCATATTTTTGAAACATATAATTATTTATCCAAACCAACATATGCAATACTTTTTGCTCAAGCTAATGATATAAAAAATAACCCATTTAAATTATGATATACACAATATGATTAATCAAAATGATCAATTTAAAATCATGGATCTTTAATAATTAATCACTAAATGCCCAAGGCACCAAATTCTAGAGTTGAGAAAACTTTGAAGTTAAATAAAACTTTATAAAGTTACWAAATTTAGTATTAATTTTAGATAAATTATTTTAAAATGTAATATTAGCATCAAAATGCAATTTAAAAATGAAAGATTATGATTTTTTAAATCACTAGTTTATATAAAGGTTTCCATTAGAAATTGTGATTGTCCATTATATTCATAAAACAATCCAAATGGATTGAATCAAAGCTTTCCATGTAGACAAGAAAATGCAGTCTTCAATAAACGAAATTCAATTCAATTTTTTTTTTTTTAAGTTAACTTGTTTTTTTTCTTGCTCGCCAATTTTAAATTTGGATTTATTGTGCCATAACTTTTTCTACTGGCCATCAAATGAAAAAAAATGATATTTCCAAAAAGCTAATGTGGTTTCCTATGTACACAAAATGTTTAAAAAAATCATGATGAATATTGAGACTACAAGAACCTATTCAAAATCCATWTTGTTTTCCACAAGGACAATGGAACTTTAGAGGTCAAGCATGTCATGTTCTTTGGCCTCATACTTTTATGGTTTTAGATTTGACATGTGAAAATAGGATTGAAAGACTTTAAATCACTTTCACAATTTTTATAAYATTTCTAGCTAAAAGTGATATTGTTGTATTCTTTTGCCTATGTGATCTTCAATTGTCTAGTTTGAATTTGTTTGTATACTACTTAAAAAGAATTGATAAAGCTCATCAAAATGTTGTCTTTCTTTGTTTTTTGTTTTTATATTTTTTCCAATTTAGAGCAAAATTTTAAGAAGCTCAAAAAATGCCTTTGAGCATTTAGGKGTTCAAGGGTTATGGAGAGCAGAGCTTGCCACGAGTGGCCCTATGAGTCCAGGAGCTGGTTGAGAATGTGGCTGACTGGTTCCCTCTGGTGATCGACGRTCTGCTCCTGACATGTTGATCGGATGAYTAGGAGCGCACGAAGCCTTCTTGTCCTGCCCCGCAGTTTGCTCGGCTTGGTTATTGTATGCGCCCTCCTTTGTCTCTTCTCTTCSTCGATGCTTATTATTTCATGACTGCGCGTGCTGGACGGGCTCGGAATCGGAAAGGTAGCACRGCGCTAACCATGGTAAGCATGTGATTCCGATCTCATAGCAAGTGGAACCGTCGGATTTCATATGTTTGTTTTCTATTTCTTATTGTGGCTTTTTGGAGATCGTCGGAAAAAGCTGTTTAGTAGTCAAACGTTTGGTTGGATAGCGTATGCTTAAATGGGTTTCGGTTTCTGTCTGTCGTTCCGTACAATATTTGGCATGTGCRATGTTGTTTTTGTCGCGTATGGTGTTTTCGTACCGTGCCGAGATTTGGGACAGACGTATAGCCATTTTGGTTGGAGTTTTATTAGATTGCGGGGTTACATTGAATGCATTCTCTTTCAATTGAGGTACGTGTCTGGAAGCGAATTGTTCTAAGTGCCAGAGGGGCTCGACGCTGTACGTGATCGTATTGGTTGCTTATTGCTTTTGAGCAACTGTAGGGTTAGTGTTTTCGAATCGTAGTAGTTGCTATGAATAGCAAGATTGATGGGACTATGTTGGGAGAAKCAACTGGTTTGAAGATTAATGACCTGTGGTTTGAGGCAGATTCGATTTATACTTCTGCAGAATCGGCAGGKCAAGACTCGCCTGGCCAAATATTACATACCATTGGAGGATTCTGAAAAGCACAAGCTGGAGTATGAGGTATTGATAATTCATTTCTGGATATAATTCTTGTTGCAAGTTCATTCGAAGTTTGTGTATTTAATTACTTAATGGCCAGATTCCATTATTCCTGATGAAGRAATCCTGAAAAGAGCAAGTCTRCTCATGGGTTTCACCAGGAATGTAAAGGAAATTCGTCACGGGTAAGCTTGTTAATTAYTTTTAGGCCAAACCCTACTTGTAAACCAGGTCAGTTTGGAGGAGTCTGTTTCTTTAGAAGGCTCTGCTTTATATTACTCATTGAATATGGTGGGTAACCCCCAAACCGCCGCTTTTTGCTACTGTGCCTASTCACTGTTAGTAAGATTCGTCCCATTTTCATATACTCTTATTGGCAAGCGAAAGGAGGTTTCAACGCATTAAAGAACGCGGCATTTGGATACTGTATGCGAAAGTAATTAAGAATCAAAGTTTGGTTCTATACCAGTTTCTTTCACATAGGTACAATATTGATATTGGAGATGTACAGTGTGAAGATGGCGGTTTAGGGTCRGTGTTGCATTTGGGAGTCCCCACCTCACTGATCACTGCTGTTAAATCTCAGAACTGCGCTGTGTGAGGACCAACTTTATTGTTGATMTTAGCACTCTATTGTTTTTGTGCAGGTTCACAGACTGGTCGTGAACAGAGATCCGAAGTACACCAATTTCGTAGAGGTGAGCCGCCAACCGGTCTTTGACAAGTAGATGCTGTGTAAAAGACACGCGCGGAAAGTTCCCTAACATTTCCTTCAACTTRAAGAGATCAGTTATGTTAATATTCCAGAGTGGAGTTGCTCTGAGAGGTGATCTTGTGTACAAGTCTATGTAACATTGCGAAAGCCATTGCACAGATTCCTCTCGATTGCCGCAGATTATGGAGTGTTTAGTGTCAAGTTGATACTGCGGTTATTACTRAAAACTCTTGGGTTTGTATTTCGGCGACTGTGTCTTTGTAGCAGTTGGAAACGAGYGGGTATTGTTTCTGTACTTAGTCAAGTCGCAGCCATAATATCCCTCGATTTTGTTGCAGCTGTTAGGTTCATTTAGGGATGACCTCATTGACCTGTGGTTTATTAAATTACATTGAGGTTCCTGAATGTGCAAGTCTGCTCCAGATTAGTCCAATGAGAAGTAGAATATGTTTCCTGATCCTCGTTGAACATCGTGTGGGACAGTTCCGAACACACAAAGTGATCTATCGACGCTATGCCGGCCTCTTCTTCTCGATGTGTGTTGACATTACGGACAATGAGCTGGCCTACCTTGAAAGCATTCATCTATTTGTGGAGATATTAGATCACTTCTTCAGTAACGTTTGTGAGCTGGATTTGGTCTTCAATTTTCACAAGGTATAATTGCAGCACTGCTTATTTGTGCAAAATGAAGATTGCATCTGCTTATTTCCGCATGATGGCTGTCGGTAATTGCAAATTGCTTATCGAACCTTTGCAGTAAGGTGGTTTAATAGGATATTCTCCAATGTTGGTTTGCAGGTATATTTGATATTGGATGAGTTTATTCTTGCTGGCGAATTGCAAGAAACCAGCAAAAAGGTCAGCACTAACTCAATATTATAACTAATATGTGAGGAATAAAGTTATTTATATACCTTTAGCTCAGTGTAACCGATTGGATTATACAAGATATCTATGGGTGATGGCAATTTAGGATCAGTCGACTCTCTAGCAATGTCTTGTTATTGTGAGTTTTCTCAAGTGAGTAACCGTGCGCTGCAGGCTATCATTGAAAGAATGGGCGAGCTGGAGAAGCAGGACTAGTAGTTGTTCTTTGTTTTTTGATGTTGTTTTCTGTGGSAGTTTAAACTTCTAGTAAGGTTTGAACAGGTGGGTGGCACTCGTACAGAACTTGAGTCAGTATACAATTATGGAGTTTTGTACCCCCGAAAGTAGGCAAATATGCATTCTCTGAATGCCATTCGTTCCTGCATTTTATTGCTCCTGGAGTCTTGTTGCGAGTTCATTATTCAAAAGTACCTTGTTATTGTCGAAGTGGCGAATGCTGTGGAAAGGCTCAGAGGTCTTTCTTCGTCATCAGTGAACTTTTCGTGAATACTATTCTACTGTTTCTGGAGCACTACAGAAGGATGCTGAATCATTGTTCTTGCCTGTGGTATKGTGAGGTTCGCTCTTACGGTCCCCACTCAGAAAGCGTCATGAAAGTTTTCAACGATTGGATGTCGGAACATGTCAGGTGSTGGCACTTAGTGCACCATGCATTTCTAGTTTTATTATCATATTACTAATTCTGTTGGAGWTCGAAAAACATGAATCAAAGAGACATCTGTGAATCATTCCATGAAAAAGTTTATGGCATAGAAAGGTGTTTTGTGTACATTCCACGACCTGCCTATGTTGCATTCTTTCTTGTGCTTCGCTGAATTTCTATAATTGCATTGCCCTTGTCTTCATAGTCTTCCATTTTTGGTTTACGGTTCTGTACTTGGGTGCTATGGCGCCTATTTAATCTCATTTATCCAAATTAACCAAATTCCTCTASAAAGGCAGTGACCGCTTCCTATTGCTCGTAGACTCCATCGGCTGATATGGCAATTGCTTTGCTATTGTCAAATTGGTTGGGAGCAATTTCGAGGTCAGGACTTAGCCTCAGGTTTGTGACTACGTTTTGCGGAACATAATGCGCATCCCGTTCTTGCGAATACCTGATTTGGTGCTTCTGGAGCTGGGCTAGTGGACYCCTCACAGAACGTTTCTAGAAAGAGAAGTTAACCTCTTAACCTGATGTTAGTGGGAATTGCGGTGAGAAATGTATGATGGACGTTTTGTATTGAAACTTTTTGATTGTGCTCCTTGTACTCTTTAGGGTTTGTAATATCGGAATCGCTCTAATATTGAGCTTGATTGAGCAAGCTCTGCAAATGTTCGAATTGGTCTTGCATCTGCAAAGGCCCCTGCGAGTGTGCCACACTGCATTGCTCACCAGTTGTGCATGAGTGGTAATGAACAARGTTCTGCCGAATTACTGAATTAAGGAGCAATCAGCGAGAGCCGGGTATTGAATGCAACACGACTCAACTATTTATCTTCAATAGCATTTCTKGGAGAGGACGGTATTTATCGAGATGCTTTAGGTGCTAGAACGAGCTAGGAGTTCTTATTAAAAAAGAATGACATTTTGAGGSTGAAAGCTTCCGATGTTTTTTCGTTTGGATATTTAGATGACGATAGGTGGTGAGCCCTCTTGGCTATTAGTTGTGTGAGTAGTAATGAAGCAATTGTTATTAGCTGCCTAATYAATACTTGAAGTATCTGTTGGTTTAATTTTGTCTRCAACAATAATCCTTGTTAGTCTATAGTCTTGGTAAAATGCAATTTTGTTRATGATTTACTCTGTATAGTGCGATCCYTGATGTTTACCTTTGTGATAGRGGTTTGGATCCTGTTAGTTTGCGTGACACTTGGGAGTCACATATTAGCATGTGTAGTGTTTTAATTGCAAGTTTATCTTGATTATGGCAATTTGGAACGTCATCATTATCAGCAGCAAGGGTGGATGATCAAGATGGTCCTTGAGCATCTGTCTCATGTGGGTTGTRATAGTTGCATTTGACRAGTTCCTATATCAAGTTGAAATATTTATGTATGTTTAGTTCTAATTTTTTGCACTATTTGTAGTGTTCTAGGGAAAACTTGTGCCCTGCCTTGGTTGACCTTGGGCTTTTGTATTTTGAAAGGTATGCCCTTCAATATTTATCTTGTTGGGTTTGGTTGTTAGGTGATTTTGCATCTTAAGTTCAAATCATTGATGCTAAGGTAAGATGAATCATCCTCCATGGCGAATGCTCAATATCCTACATGCTTAGCGCAATGCTGTCCTTCTCAGCTCACCCCAGGTTGACACCAGGGAACGTGTTATGAGGTGCTCACGGGCTTTGTTTGTTGAGCACACCCGACATGTAATGAGGATTTTACTTCTTTTCTTATCTGTGTTTCTTTTGTGTTTCTTTTCTTATYTGTGGGATTTTGGAAGAAAAGAAAATTGTGGAGGTTAGAGGAAGGTGCATTTGATTACAGGTGGGAAGCTCGTGAACCAAGCGAGAGATCTAGATACATTTTGGTTTTGCAGGTGTGGTGTCGGTAGTTGGAGTTATTTGAAGGCATGAAGATTTGGAAATGAATCAAGTTTCAAAATTTGGGGACTGGATTCTGTATTAGTGCGTATCAATGTTTTGGATCATTTTGCGATTGTCACTTTAGCTGATGTTTGTGTAGTTCAGAGATGTAGAATTTTCCGTTGTGAATATGATTCACTTGTTTTTATGGTTATGAGATTTTTTGGATTTGGTTTGGAAAAACCATGGGAGATCTTTTTTTTTACATCTAATTGTTGCTCCTATCGATTGTATGTGTTTCTCGTTAAATTGTGGAAAATGACAGTGGGTTTTGTTTCTTGCAAAGTGGATCTGGGAAAGATCTAGAAGCTGTTGGACTTTGCAAATCTCTTCACTAACTTGGTTTTTTCCCCTAAAATAGTGTAGAGTACAGAATTCTTGAACCAGGCTTTCTTCATGCTTTGCTATGGGCARATGCCTTTGCCAAGAGTGAGGGTGAACTGCTAGCTAAAAAGAGTCTGGAATGGGAGATCGAGGGGTTGAAAAAACTGTCAAAATAATACACTGAAATGCGTAACAATTATGTTATGCGTGTAGTTATCACAAAAACCTGTCACAATTTGTGCATGGGTGTTAGCAATATTTTGCTATTGAATGTGGTACGTATTAGAGCCTTTGTTTCTCTTGATCTTTATTYCACCTCTGATTGCAGGAGCACTCTTAGACGTGTGGAGTACTTAGCAAGATTTATGCTAGCCTGAGTACAGTTCAAATTGCAGACAGCCTTGCATTTATGTGCTTCCATCATTATTACTCAAACTCAGAAATACTTATTCATGCTTATTCACTTGGCATGTCCTATACATGGTTTTTAGAATGATGCCAACATTCATGATAATTTTGGTTACRATTCAATTTTTAATTACCAAACTTAAATTTATTATTGAAGAAACACCTTCTCTAGGTTAGTGGCTTGTATATGATCACGTACAAGCCACTATTTGTATTGGTGATGGGTGAACAAAGCTTGGACATCAAACCACACAAACACATAGTAACAAAAGAAATGAAAAGGACAGTAAATAAACTTGCATCTTTGCATTAGGACCATCTAGAAGAAGTAGCACATATAGTAAGTGGTGAGATATGTGATGGTGCATATTAATAGGATGTAAATATTGATGTGCTAATTGTGCATTGTATCAAATTTGGTACAATAACATCCAACTTGTTGGTACAAGTGAAGA
Organism: Pleurozium schreberi; assembly: GCA_006891605.1. NCBI lineage: Eukaryota > Viridiplantae > Streptophyta > Bryopsida > Hypnales > Hylocomiaceae > Pleurozium > Pleurozium schreberi. The sequence continues at coordinate 69,289 of VACF01002242.1, forward strand.
AGTTAGTAAAGTGGCTAAGAACATGCATTTGCAAAGCTAGAATAACATTTAGTCAAAAGGCATGTAGACTGGAAGGGGAGCATCCCCATTGCCTCCTAAATCGGATCCATTGGTACTTCTAGTCTTGGATTTAACTAGCTTGAAAAGGTATATATTTTTGTAATAACTACATGCATTATACAAGTGTTACGCATTGTCAAATTGAATGAATAAAACAATTGTTGGATGGAATCCAAGCACACAAATAGGATCCACTCGTAGAAGTTCAATGGCTTTGTGGACAAATGGTGTAGTACTTAATTGTCAATTTAATGGGCAATTTTAAAGGCAGATTAATGGACARATTAGAAAAAAAGTCAGGTGTAAGACACTTGACACCATGTTCAAAGGAGATGAACGGTAATTTTTGAAAATATTCTCACTTTGCATCATCTATCTCTGCTTRTTCTAGACGTTGTTTCCCTTTGCTCTTATTTGATGTTGTCTTGCATCCACATGTTGTGGATGCTTATTGTTGGCCTTGGAAGATTTGAAATTGTTGTAGGGTTTAGAATTTTGCTATATTTGCAAGCTGCCATGGAAGAGATTAAGACACGTACATAGAGTTTTAGCAAAGAAGGCAAGCAGTTTCTCCAAGAGAATTTAGGGAAAGAATTATGAAAGGAAGCTTGGCAGCAATAAGTTTGATGCTGGCATACAAAAATGCACAAAGGAGATTTTTTTCTGACAATGCACACATAAAAAAGTTTTTCTAAGAAGAGAGGGAATTGATGGGCGTGGAACTAAATTCTAAGTCTATTGTTGATATAGCCTTCATCATGGATGSAAATGTAGAGGAWTTGTTTGGGAAGTGTTCAAAAATGGGCACAACCAATATGTTTTTGAATTCTTATGCAACAAAAGACGTCATGGAGTCGGATAAAAAGTTTATGGGCCTCAAGTGGTTACAAAAAAAAAATTTGCGGGGTAGATGGTAAAGGGCTACATTGCAAATCTAAATAAGAGGAAAGTGAATTGAGCATTAGCAGCCCAAACCACTATTTTAGATAAAGTGCTTAGCGATTGTTGCTTCAGCTCTCTAATCCACATAGAAAGAATGTTACAGCATTAGGATTTAGTCCGATTGATTGTACCTTTGAGCAAGGCRGACTTAGCTTTTGTGCAATGGAAGAAATGATGAAAACCAAAAGACACAAGGGTATGCYAGGTCCCGCTTGTTCTTGTGATAATGTCAAAAAGCTTTATCTTTACGGGGTTTTGCCAAGTAATATAGAGCTAATTAAGGATGTTGAAATTGAGAGTGATCTTCTTCTAATTGCCTACAATAAAATGATATTTGTGGAGATAGAATAGAAGAAAATTTCAGAGAAGCTGGTTGAATTAAAGTTTAATATGAATTATTGGCGTAGTACAACAAAGGGAGATGAAGACAAGGTTCTGAAACTCAAAGGAGAATTAGCAAGAGTTGCAAARGCAATATTTGAATACAAAATGYAGATAGTTTTTTAGGTATACTTGTTTTGTTTTTTCGTGTCCTATGCTGACTTTGATTGTTTTCATTCTCTAAATTCCACAATGACTTYAAGGTATTAGGATTGAGCATATTGTTACCTCAATTTCTTTGTGAGCAGGCTATTAGCTTTTCTGTGAGCTTTGTTGAGCACAAGTAGTTTCAAAATAACTTAAGAGTCCTTAGGGATAAGAAACATGGTCTTGAAAGAAATAGTTGGATATTTGTTAGTCTGTGGAAGAGGTCAATTGAAAGAAGGCAATTAAAGGTGGTAACTTGTATTAAGATGTGTAAATAGAGTAGAATCAGATCTTTGGATTTTGAGGAGGGAGATTCTTGAGATGAAGAGACATAGTGCTGATGTTGAAAAACAATGTGTAGAGATATAAAAAAAAAAGTGGTTTGTGATTGAAGCCAAAGCCAATGTGTCGTACGTGCAATTTAGGCGTAAGTATCCTCACAACATCCAAATGTTGTAAGATGACACATAATATTGTCCCAGGGGATCCTAGTATGTTGTTGCAAGCTTACGGGATCCAAATTAACTCCCTCATCTTTCCTTCTACTTGTTCTTGCTCTCTTCCGAATGTATATCTTTTTGAAATCCAATCCGGATCTGGCTTTTTCTAGCTTCCGATTATGTCTTTTCTCACTCAACCGGTTTTTGATGCCTTTGTTTTACCCTTAGAGGTTCCACCTTTGATCTTATAAAGGGGCAGGAACTCACCACTTGTCTCACACTCTCGCCTCATTCATCAAAAACACAAACATTGATGACATAGTATTGTAGCAGGATCAATAAGAAAACGTCTTTACAACTTCCGGGATGGCCTATCCAGAAAGCACATCACTCAGATCCATCTCCTACTTCTCCCACTACAACGACAAAACAAAGACACCCGGAATCCAACAGAAGGGGGATTATTCTCTAGAGGTTACACTGATCCGATAGTTGGCATACCTTCTAGTGTGTGGGGATTTCCATTGGTCGTCGCTTATTTCCGCACAAAATCAACTAGATTCCGGACCCGCATCCACACCACTTCTCTCACCGGATTACCGTTCCGGTCATTTAGAGGCACCACGCTCAAACTCACTTTCACAAACCTAAAACCACAATACAAACGTTCTCCTACAATCTTCCCCAATATTCCAGGATCCGGATTCCTCCTTTTCTCACTCCTTACACTTCCATTCTCAAGCAAACATCCAAGGTAGAAACTCTCACAATTGAAGTAAAAATCGGAATGCCCAATGATGGGTCAAATTAAAGAAAAGAGTACAGTAAATGATTGAAAATGCTAGGATGGAATGGGTGGACAACAATCCTACCCACCCTTTAAAACATAAAACCAAAAGCAATCATACAATGATCTTTCGAGAAATCCAGAAATGTCGGATCCTAAAAATCTGGAACTTGGGTCTATGCTTGGAAACCCGTTCCGGAATTGAAAATCAAGTCCTAACTAAAAAGAACTCGTCCCAACTACTTCCCCTTCTTCTCATTCTTTGAACTACTGTCGATCAGACTCGATGGCATCCAGACAGTTGTCTAAACCGGAGTTGTAATTGGAGTGGTTTTGATTGCCGCCYGGGTTTGGATCTTCCGTGCTACTAGTGGAGGTGAATCTTCATCATCCRTTTCCTCCTYGCCGGATTCAAAAWMGTCCTTCTYTGACTTCTCAATGATCCGRACCTCCAATGGTTCCACAGATATAAGGGGTTCCACATACATTGGCATGGCCCCTTCTATGTTGCCTTGTCCATATACCACCAATGCTAAATATTCTTAAGGCCATATTTGTTATATTGAGACTTTTTGCAAATTTTGAGAGAAAATGTTGATTACCGAAAAAATTCATTAAAAGAAATAGTCACTTAAACCAAAAATAAATAATGCTCAAATAGTAATCCTATAATGAAATTCTAAAAGTTGGTGCTGCCCATTTATAAAAGAATACTAGTAAAGAGTTGAATCTGTTTATCTTCGAGTCGAAGATAAAAATGAGATTGCGAAAAGTCTCAATATAACAAATATGGCCTTTCTTCCACTAGAGTATTTTCCGTCTCAGCTTTGGGGGCCAGGATAACTTCATCATCCAAGTCTTTTSATGAAGATGACAGTGACCACAAGTAATCTTGATCCGCTAAACTTCTACAATGTTCTTCTTTGGACTGAGCGCGTCTCATGGATTATTTCTCGGACTCGCCAATGGAATAGCCATGGTGGTTGGAACGGTGGTTTTCTTGGAAGTTTTGAAGGTCCTCCAATCTACGATTCTTCCCAACTTGAGTTCAGCATACATCCTTTGGCATATGTCCAATGAGACATCACTTTGTGGAACTTTTTGAGTTCCATACAAAGCACGATGCACTTCAATACATTGCTGGATGAATGCATCATCCCAACAATAATGAAGATTGGCACTGTTTTTCTTCAAATTTATCTTGTGCTAATGGTGAGGTAATAGCTTGTCAATATAGAGCCATCCCACAAATGCCTTGGAAGTCGTCAAGGTCCAAACAAAGTCCACACTGCGCCAATCTCGGAATGCGTGTGCACCTGAGTCAAGAAGTATGCGTTAGTTCTTGCATTAACGATCACCTTTTTTCTTCATCTTCTTCATTTTTGGCTCCATTGTGTATGATTATATGTTTAGGAATAGTACAATGAAGGTAGTGGGATCAATCACTAGAAGCTAATTGCAAGGGATTGGGATCCAAACATCCAACTATCAAGCACGCATTATGATACTTGTAGGCGGATAAAAGACGAAGCGCGGCATTGGAAGTGGCATGATAGGGTTCCAACGCAGCRTTAAGTACCCAAGGTCACTTAGGACGCATACAAGAAGGAGTGCGTGCGGGTCTAAGGCGACCATGGGTCCTATTCCCAAAAGTTTTGTTCCTTGACTGGTAATCTGTACAATAGATGCGCGTGCAATGAGGGCACCCATGTGGAGGTCAATCGGAAGTCTCAGTATTTTATATTTTTGGAAATTGAGGCAAAATCGTATCCTGGGAAGGTGACCATGGGTCGAGGTCGACCATAGTCCAGGATTCACTTCAACTTTTATGACATGCTGTGTTTCAAGGGTTTGTCCAGGGCAACCGTGGGTTCGGGGCAACTACGGGTCTAAGGTTTGCTTTAGTTTTTATGACATGCTATGTTTTTGCGGGTCCGTTGAAGGCACCCGTGGGTCTGCGGTGACTGCAGTTCAAGATAATTTTCTTTCATGGGCACAATTTTTTCTCCCTTCAATGTGGAGGGAAGATTTTGAAGGGTCACCAAACCGCATTTTTTAAGCACCCCCCTAAGAACCTTAGCATTGGGGTATTCACTTATCCTAGATGAACCAGTTTATCAACGGCACACAATACTCAAAATTGTAGAGCCATCCAATGGCAAAAAATTAACAAGAAAAACTGTGTGCCTATAGAACTAAAATAAAAATGAGCCTTAACCTCTTAATTTTGGCTTCAAAATAAGTTAATCAAACACACACCTAGCTAGGATRAATCCACATAAACAATTGTGTACCTTTAATGCTCCAAAGAAGATGAAAATGAGCCTCAACCTATTGATTTTGGCTTCAACAAAAATTAATTCAACAATCATTCAATGCAAATAAATCCACATAAATAACTGTGTACCTTTAATGTTCCAAAGAAAATAAAAATGAGCCTCAACCTATTAATTTTGGCTTCAACTAAAATTAATTCGACACACACAACAAGGATAAATCCACAAGAACAATTCAACAATTTTGAATTGAAACTAAAGGTTTCCAGGGTTTAGGTAACCTGTCTGGGTGGGATAGACATCTCTATACAGGGCCCTTCCTATTCATTTTAAGACAATTATAAACTTAACAAGACTCATAATTCCCAAAAACCACTTGACATGATAGAACCTGCTTTGATCAAGCCATCAAATAATAGATCCTATCAAGTCATCTTCAACACTTTTTTGTAAACTTTGGCAAAGAAGCATTTTGGAATAAACCAAATCTAATTGACAAAATAGAAACCTCTCAGGTTAATCCATCAAATCAATAGAGCCATGGCGACCTCTTTCACACTATTTAGAAAACTACTAAAAAAAAAGTATTTACAGCAAACCAAAATCTTATTGACAAGATAGACATCTCTCAAGTCAAGCTTTAAAATCAATAGAGCCATCACGACCTCTTTTACGCTTTTTAGTAAACTTTTGCAAAGAAATGTTTACAATAAACCAAATGAGATCACATCAAGATCAATGTATGCAATGATTTCAACAAATGAAGATGTCAAGTCACTTGAAACTAATTAACAACAAATCATGCTATAAACTAAATCTTGCAAAAGCAATATGATTTAGAATCCAAAAGAGAGAAGAGGTTTTCATGAACTTGGACTGAGGTGCAAATTACTGAATCAACTTAAGAGGCTATGAACCTCACCTGCACCCATATAATCCAATAAACACGTAGTCAGTTAGAATGCGCATGTCAGGTGTCTACAGCTCACAGGAACGTGTTATAGCAATCACAAAAGGAAAAATACTAAGCACAGCTCAAACCTCACATAGTAACATGACAACCCCCTCATAGTCTTACAAATTGCCAAGTCGAGAGTTAAAAAACCTCACACAATAACTTTGCCAATACATCATAGTCTAATAAATCGTCAAATCAAAGGCACCTGTGAAGACGTCGTATGTGATCTCCAAACACCCGTAACAACTAAATCACTTCTAAATCACTTCTAGAGAGCAGCGCCTAATCCAAAGTGAAGGAGATCAATAATGGTTTTGGCCAAATATTTATACTACAAGCATCCACCCATGGCCAAGCCTAGCCATGGCCAGATGTGCCTTGGTCTCCAAGGAAAATGAAGGGAAAAAGTTTGGTCAAGTCAAACGAACATGCCCTAAAAGGTTCCCACATAGACAATTCAACATCCCTCATGATTAATTAAGGAGCCATCATTTTTAATAATACTCCTATGTGAAGTCCYTGGCATGGTTGGCTTTGAATAAGTCAATGGCAATCAATGGATTAAAAAGAACAAGTCTTGTCAATTGAACTTGTACTATACTTTATGCAAGTTCAAATCATAGCCCTATGATTTAAACTAGGACCAATGATTAGAAAGGCTTTTCACCTTCTCTAAAAAGTGAAGTCCTTGCCATGGTTGGTTCTGAATAAAACAAGAACCCATGGATTAAAAAAAACATGTCAAGTCAATTTATATCCAAAMTTTTGTAGTAAAATGCCTCTACTATTCTACAAAGAAATTTAGAAGAACTAGAAGGGTGGGTGGGAGGGACATCCAAGCCAAAATGGTAAGTTTTAGCACATTACCACCTAGTCATGGAAAAATTAATTTAAATAGCCTATAATTCAAGGCATGCTATTTAGTATTAAAAAGAATAAGAGTCAAGAGTACATGCACCTCATAACAAATCTTTTCTTTTTCTTTACAATACTAAAAGGGACCACTCAAGTTACAACCTTTTAAATAGACCAAAATAAAAACTAGATTGAGAGTTTAAGGTTTAGGGTTTTGGAAGTGAATAGAGATTACACCAATATAAACTTACTACAAGGCGTGGATAGCATCCTCCTTTGTTTCCTTTGATTATTGACACTTTGTAAAGAATCTATATTATTTAATAAAGGAATTAAATAGGCCAGATCCAATCTRCGACTTGGCCTTGGAAATCTTTCCCTACTGCCTTGGACCCTTGGTTTAAGGTGACTGCAAATGTGGGGCGATTGAATTTTCARGGTGAGACGGAAGATCCAGACCCGGGCGACAGTCAAAACGACTCYTGTCATGACTCCGATGAAGGTATCTGTTGCGTTACCAGCAGGTCTAGTGAGCAGCAGTTAAAGGAGGACAAAGAAAGGATAGTGTTTAGGACAAGTTTTTAGTTAGTTAGGATTTGTTTTTGAGTTCCAGAACGGGTTTCCAAGTGTAAGCCCTATCGTACGCACAATCTAGGCGTAAATATCCTCACAACACAAAGTGCTATAAAATGACATGAAATATCGTCCCAAAAGATCCTAGTATGTTGTTGCAAGCTTCAATTATCCGGATTAACTCTTTTTAAACTTTTCTTCTCACTTTCAATTCTCTTTTGGATCCTACACCTATCCAGATTGGAATCCGGATCCGTCCTCTTCCGGTTACGTCTTTGTCCGACTCACTGGTTTTCAATGCCTTTGTTTTACCCTCAGCGGGTTCTCTTTTGATTGTATATAGGGGTAGGAACTCACCACTTGTCTTCCTCACAATCTCTCCTCTCTAATATACGCAAACATCCACAAAATAATATGTTGTCGTGCATCCATCCGAAAACGCTCTCACAACTATCTGAATGGTCTATCCGGAAAGCAAGTCACTCAGAGCCGTTTCCAACTTTCCACACTACAACGACAGATCAAGAGACACTCGGAATCTGTTTTGGGATTACCTTCTAGAAGGTAGACTGATCCGGTGGTTGGTAGATTTTACGATGTGTGGGGATTTCAGCTGGCGGTTGCTTATCTCCGCACGGAATCAGTTGGATTCCGAACCCGCATGTGCACCACCTCTCTTACCAGATTACTGTTATGGTCATTTAAAGGCACCACGCAATACCTCTTTTACAATCCTAACACCTTGGTACAAACGTTCACACATAGACAGACCCCGTTTCTTTAGTTCAGGATCCCCCTCTTCTCACTTTCCTCTCATTTGTCCATACTCAAGTAAACACACGAGGCCACAATTCTCACAATTGAAATCAAAACCATCATACTCACTGATGGTTTCAGATTAAAAGATTGGAGGTACACAATAGATAGTTCAAAGTGCTAGGATGGAATGGGAGGGCAATAACCTCCTTGCCCTTTAAAACCAAAATCCAAAACCAAAAAATCAGCCACTTGGAAACCCAAGCGGCCAATGAAATGACCCTCTGAGATCCTCGGAAGATCAAACTAATAGTCCTTAAAATAAGAATTTGGATCCAGTTCCAAGCTCAAAAAACTGTTTTGGATTTGAAAATCAAATCCAAACTAACTGGAAAACACACACAATCTAACCACTACCCCTTCTTCGGCTTCTTGGAAGCGCTATCGACAAATGCAACAAGCGGCTTGACTGGTGCCTTCAACGGAGTTGTTTCCGGAATCGAAATCGGAATTGTCCTCATTGCTGCCCGAGTCAAGATCTTGAGGTTTACGGGTGGAGGGGAATCATCATCCAAATCCTCATCATCTTCAAATTTGTCCTCCTCTGACTTTTTGATTATCCAGGTTTCTTCTTCTTCTTTCTCTCCATTGGAAACTGAAATCCGCACCGGCAACTTTGAACCTTCTCGTACTGGTAAATCCTCTTGCATGTACTCGAATTGTTCTGGATGATCCTTGGCTGGATTCATAGTTGCCAATCAGTTTAGGAGGTCGGCCTTGGTAAACCGCATTGGTTCCTTGAATCCGCCTCCCGGATTCGTGCTGGTGGCCGGCGGTTTGGTGGAAGGGTATTTTTGGATGAAGCCGGAAGGGCCTTCCATTTTTACCTTCTTTCCGGTTCAGCGCTTGCCCTTGTGCTCGTTTGACTCGGTGTTACCTCCCTCGCAATCTTCACTATATGAGTCAAAAGATTTCTTAGTCTTTCTGGCTTCTTACTTTGTGCTTGCTTCAGAAGAGTTTGCTTACTCAATATCTCCATTTCCGGGGTTGTATTGACATCCGGCACCTCCGGAAAGTCCGAGAAGTCCATCGAGCAATTTGGATTGATTTGCTCCAACAGTTGTCGCATCTCCGCCAAAGTGATTTCCATCCAAGAAGAGAAATCAACCAGGGTGGTTACCACCTTGGATTTGGTCACTGGGGCTTCCTTGGCTATCCAAGCATTGAAAAGAGCGGCCCTATTGATGGTTTCCACTGGTTTCGCCACCAGTTTGGACAACCCCTTCACTAGGTGTAGGGCCTCCTTCTCCCTCTTCTTTGATGCTGCCAGCTCTCTTTCCAACCATTTCACTYGGGTTTGAAGGTCTTATTTTTCCTTACAGATGCGCTCAATCTCCTCTTCTTTCCCCTATAAAGTTTCCGGACTTGACTTCTTCCGGATTGCTTCTATAACGTCTTCCGATTCATAGCCTATTTCCTTGGTAGCCTCTAGTAGTATGCCATCATATATATTGATGTACGCCTTGGCTTGCTCCACCTATTGGATCCCGGATTTATAAAATCTGTCCAAATGGGTCACAAGCGGGGGTTTCTTCGGAAGTTCTTCCGGACTGCTTTCCACTACCTGCTTCCAGGAAGCCGGATAGGTGGACTTCCGCTTTTTCTTCTCCCTCTTGTCCGTTAGAGGCTCTACCCGTTCAATCTCTTCTTTGTCCAATCCGTGTTGCTCCCCCTCCCCCTCACTTTGAAGCCCGTACTTTAAGATGGCACATCCGGTATTATAATCCAGCATCTCTTCTGGCTTCAAAACCTCATAATGGTGATACATGTGGAAAAGATAAGCGCCGATGGGGCTTTGCTTGGCTTTCCCCACATGATCTGCCAGTTTGCTTACCACATTCACAATCACCCTCCCCCATTGCACCACCCTCCCCTCAATCGCTCCCAAAATGGTATTGGCCACCGTAACCGTAACCCGGGTCGACTTATTCAAATAGATGATCGGAATTAAAAATTCTAATACCCTCTTGTGCTTCTCGTTTGCGCAGTCTACAATGGCAAATCCCTCCTTGGCATGGGCCGGATTCACAAATTTTCCGGTTGAAAATTTATTCGCCCGAGAGGCAAGTTCGGCTCCAAATTTCAGAAATCCGTAGACATCCGCCCATGCCTCCTCAGTCCATATCTCCCGCCTAGCCGTCATGGTCTTTTTATACTAATTTGGAGCTCCCAAAAAGAAGCTCCTGTATCATTTCTTTGTTCTTCAAACTCCATGGCCTCCGGATGAACCCGTAATAGCCCATTCCTACCAGGTCCCCTTCCAATTGCTTTTGGATGTGTTCTTCTTTCGGATTGGTCAAAGAAACCATACGAGCCGTAACCAATTCCTCCAATTACTTCCTTCTGCCATGGAAACTTTAACAGTATTGGTCGGATCCGTGCGGATTCACCAACTGTACTATAATGATTGCTAACTCACCACTCTTTTTCTCAACTATACGCGCGCAGGAAAATTTTGCTGAGAAAAATAGAAATGAAAGTAACAGTGAGCTACTTCTCGTCACTCTGTCAACGGTCCCAAAGTGAGCAGTTTACCCGTAACGGTGACTTAGATCCGTAGGTCAAGCCATAGGTTGGTCTTTGTAATCGGGTTCTGTCCAAATTTCCGGATCCGGTTTGGATCTATGTCATAGAATTTCCGTAATCTCAAAACAAGTGTTGAGAAGTAGCTAAACTCCTAATTAGACATACCTGCTTYTACTTTCGGGTGTTAACTTAAAAAATTTGAAAATTCTAACCCTATCTAAATGCTATTCTATCCTAATTTATTCCTTTTGCAAAATACGTACTCCGACAGGCTCAATTTCTGGATTTTCTTAAATCTCAAGTGTTTGATCTTCCATGTATCTCAAGAGGTCATTTGATTGGCGGCCTGGATTTTTTAACAGGCTTTTTGATTTTAGTTTCTTGTTTTAAAAGGGTAGGCAAGTTTGTTGCCTTCCCTTTCCATCTTAGTATTTTCAATCATCCATTGTATTCCTTTTTTTATCCATTAGTAGATATTCTGGATTTTTACTTCAGGTGTAACGATTTCTACTTGGAGTGTTTTGCTTGAGCATGGTAGTGTAAGACGGAATGAGAAGAAAGGGAATCCAGATCTTGGGAAACAAGGTCAAATTGTGTGAAGAAAGTTTGTATTGAGGTATTAGGATTGTGAAAGAGATCTTGCACGTGGTGCCTTTAAATGATCAGAACGGTAATCTGGTGAGAGAAGTGGTGTGGATGCGGATCTAGAATCCAACGTGATTCTGTGCGGAGATAAGCGACTGCCAACAGAAATCCCCATTCACTGAAAAGTCTACCAACCACTGGATCAGTTGAGCCGCTAGAGAAAAATCCTCCAGTCGGATTCCGAGTGTCTTGGATCTTTCGTTGTAGTGAAAGAAGCTGAATATGGCTGTAAGTGACCTGCTTCCCGGATAGGCCATCCGAAAAGCTATGAGCGTGTTTCCAGATTAACAGAAAACATATCCAAAAGCCACAAAAGGACGGATCCGGATTAGATTCTTGATAAACACAGAGCCGGAAAAGAATGAAAAGTTGGACGGATAGAGGTAAGAGAGTGAATCCAGATAATTCAAGCTTGCAACAACATACTAGGGTCCTCTGGGACTATATTCCGTGTCATCTTGCAACTTTTGGGTGTTGTGAGGATACTTACGACTAGATTGCGGGTACGACATCGACCAAAATCTTTTTACATATCATCCAAATGTTAGTCTTTCAAGTACATTCATTTGTGCAACAAAAGCATTTATCACACTCTGGGCTGACATTGTTGGAAGTTAGAAAAATTATCTTGAAACATGGTTACACATGTTGGACTTTGAAGAAATATAGAATGAATTGTCAAACCATTACATATAATGAATGAGTTGCCTAATCAATACAAAAAAGAATGACGTATTGTCGTAATTTATCTATTTGATACCTCTAAAACAATACTAGGCATGAACTTTTATCATTCTTGCCTTTTCAAAAAGCTTCATAACTTCATCCACCCTGAGGCTAGGGGCATGAATGACCTTGTCCTTATTAAGGTTCACCTTGCAAAAAAAACGAAAAATGTAGTAAAAATGTTTGCAATTGACGTATTTCCCTCGCTTTACAATGGATACAAAGATCATACCAGTAAAGTGCAAGCAAGTGTAAGCTGGGAAATTCAAGAGAGTCACCCGATAGATCATGTGGTGAGGCTCTACGCCAAAATATAGTGTAATGACAGATTCAAGGCCTGGGTAGGGCAAGATGTTCACTCCAAGAATAGTCCTTGTCATGTTTTGGGCACTCTCCCAATAGTTYCGGTGATTGTCAGTAGGTGCCTTTTCATTCCTACAAATGCCTTTTCCATAGCAAGTGCATGAATTCTTGTCAGCATGCGTAAGTCCATTCTACAACCTCAAATAGTTTTGAGGATGAAGATAGGCGTCGAGGAGACAAGGATGGTTGCTCTTGAAGGTGGAACCTTGCCTCTTCAAAGAGCTTAATTTTGTCACTCGTTAAGGCAGTACCAATCATACTAGCCAAACCTTGGGATTTTGTGGTCGACTAAGAATGTGAGACCTCCTTGGACCCATTACGCAACGCTTGATATCATCCAAACAGAACCAAAATTCATCTGTTTCCACTCTTATAACTTTGAATTCTCGCTTCTACCCTTTATACATTAGAGTAGCAATGGCTTTGAAGCCTCTAACTAAGATAATCTTGCACTTCATCTTTGATTGTGACTGAATTACTACAAGGAAAATCAAGCCAGAATGACAAAAATTTGATAGAGCCTATTTCTGTCAATTCATAGGAAAATGTCAATTTTTCTATCAAATGCTTGTCACAATTTTGATCAATGTTTGTTAAACTTTCTTTGTCCCCTTCAACTCTGAAGTAGGGGATATATGCTAATGAAAGGAGATGAATGATACATTTGTGCATACAACAAAAATCTGATGTAAGTAATTCCATTGTACCATTTCAATCCAGTCRTAAAACGCCTAATTCTTTCAATGACTTCATAGATGCAAAAATTTAGATTATTTGGAATAACAGCAAAATGAAAAATGAAAATGATTGATTAGCACTACAACACTCCAAGATATGAATTTATGAACCCCTTAACTTTAGAGCAGTGATTTTTCCTCTAAAAGTCCTTTTCTATTAGTAAAGTTCTATGTCAAATATTGTTCCTATCTTAGCGTTGGCTTCACATTCAAGCGCTAACATCTTGTGCCTTTGTTCATTTTTGCTGAAGACAATGCAACAAATTCTACCAAACTAACTACAAAACCAGATTCTAGTAAGCATAGTGGGATTGCAAACTTCCTTCACTCTCAATCTGTACATTATAGCGTAATCTTGAGTTGAAAATAAGACAATACTGAAATCAATAGTCATACAAATTAAACTAAATATTTCCCTCACTTCCCGCATCTCTACAATGATGGATTCGGACATACCAGTAATATGGTACATTTACTTTATAATGTCGGCATTCACTTAAAATGTTGGGCCATTTAATTAGAATGCCGCCCATTTCATTACAATGGTGTAAAATATGTTAGAAATTGCACGGCATTCCATTGAATTGGCTGAAAATTTCATTAAAATTGCACAGAATGCCGCCATTTCCGGCGATACTATGGCGCCACTATAACGAAAGTTGACCACTTAAATATATTTATGGAAAAACCCAATGATGAGCATGAGACATGCACAATAAAATTTTGACCCATCACTGCCTTACTAGTTAGTAAATCGTGTTTGCAGACAACACTTCCATGACAAACAGTATTGAGAACGCCATGCACTACCGAACAATTTCACTTCCTTCAACTACTTAGTACTCAGCAAACGCACTCACTTTACTTTTTTATAAGCAATTCCACTGAGGTACCTACCAATGACACCAAACGAGATTGCAACCACCAAACAAAATAAATGTGACTTCCAAATTGGAATAAATAGTTTTACCTTATACCTTCTTCAACCTAGTTTTGAGTCCTCCCTCTTGGGGTCGACAATTTCATGTCACTACCACATCACAAAGGTAAGAAAACAAATCACGATTCCATTTGCACTTTCAAAGAAAAGAGGTCACATTTCAATATTTAAAAATGCATTTGACGATGAAACATCCTTCATGGGTTAGGAATAGGGCCAGGGTCAAACACTCCACCTGTACTTCCAGTTCCCTAGATCCTATTCTAACTTTCATAGAAGTAAAACACATTTCACTCAATAAAAAAAAAACTTATGCACTACAATTTTCTTCAAGTTCTTGGAAGGAAGAATCAAACGGACCTCTTATGCGAATCAAAAAACAACTCTATCACATTCCTTCGCCCTTGGAAGTCATCTGACTTTGGTTTCCAAAAGAACAAAAAGGTGGCCTCCAATAGTCGGAATTCCACTCTATCCTCGTCTGAAATTAGTTTCTCTGGGGGACTTTGCAGTCACGTCCGACTTCATGGCACTCCAATGCATTTCTAAACAACTCCCTCTCTCATAATTGCTGATCAAATCAGGAAAGATTTAGCGCATAGAACTTACAATCCAGAGATTTCCAAGATTTGTAAAAATGAATAATATCTCAGCCGTACCGCAACTTCATATCAAATTAATTACATGATGACTTTTTTTTCATCACCTTCTCCTCCTTCAACTTCAATTGCCTATTACTCTCCATATCATTGTCCCCACCTCCTCCTCTTCTAGTCACCCAATTTACTCGTCAGCCACATAGTTCGTTCACAAAATTTTTTGCAGATGCTTCATCAGCTCCAATGCCGACCTTGAACTCCACTGCTTCTTCTCCTGAGAGGTCATTCGAGAAGACAATGAAGAGGAATTCCTTTGTTTCCTTGGTGAGTTCCACTTCTTCCATTCTGCTTGCTCCCTGACCTTTTTTCAATGCGCCATATTATACTTTAGTCACATCTTCTGAATGTGCCGAATCCTACTTYAGTCACATTTTTTTGTAGTCGCCCTGCTTGGTTCGTCCGCACACATCAACACCACTTGCAACGAGCTCGCCATATTAGCTTTGCCGAAGGACGTCCCCGGTGGAATGTGGAGCTCAATGTAACATTCAAAAATTGAGAAGTCCAAATCTCTTTCAGATTAGGGTGGGACAAGTTTGCAGAGTGGCACAATGTGCAAGAAGGCGACAGATTGAAGTTCGTCTTGGTCGCTAAATCTTGCTTTGATGTGTCCATCGTTGCTAGTAGCGGCGCTGGTAGTTTCGGTTTGGTATTTGAGGAAGTTGCTAGCAGTGAAACTTGGTGTACCACCCTTCACTTGCGTAGTATCAAAGTTCTGAATTGTTTCTAGCGTTGTATGTGACAAACTTCACCGCCTCAAAGTCCATGCTAGCTGAAAGACATGGAGAGAGAAGGTTGAGTAAGGTGCTTATTGCCGACACTGCAATTAGCCACCCCCAAAGTAAAAACCAGGCTACTCTTTCAAGAATTCTCGTTTTCAAGACCTCAATGTCTTTAAACATGTAAATATAGATAAAACGTTATGTAAGTGACTTCCCGGGTTGGAAGAGTCTTAGGTCGGTGCTATTTATAAGACAAGTCATTTAACTCAATTGAACTTCACAGCCATAGGTAACTTCAGAACTTTTCGCCACTGAGATCTTGCCATATTTTGAGGTCAGGATTGAAAGCGTAGCTAAGGAAGTTCATCGCCCTATTATAGAACTTCATCTGAACGATGGACTAGTGGTGTACTACCAAAACTAAAAGAAATTTTTTTATCATGGCAACCATGTCGTCAACCTTACCTCTTTGTCATCACCAAATTCAGCATCGCTAGTCAAGGTGGAAGTGGACGACACAGCTGTGCTACTGCCATCACGTCTTTCCAACATTTTTTGATCATGGTCAACCTCTTCTTCCAAATTGTGTCTTCCTTGCACTCTTTTGGAATTCTCATTTCTGATTCCTCCTCTACTTCTTCTATTATCTGCACTTCCACTGCCCAGGTTATTAGAGTACAACATTTCTTCGACCTTCCGTTTATCCGCCTTGTCAGAGGATTGGTTTCCTTCAACTGCACCGACAGGTTGCCATTGCTGGGTACACCTTTGTTGCTTGCCCAATTCCACGGAGCAACGAGAAAGACGCTTGCTGTTGACTATAGTAGCTCTCCCACCAAAATGCCTCCTCCGTCACCTCACAGGTTCCAGGACCACATTTTGACCTGATGCTCTTCCTAGAATTTGACCTTCACCAACTTCCTTTTCCAGTCTAAGTCCGTTGAAGTCTTCATCATCTCCCATTTGAAACAATTATGGCTCTTCATCTTCCCTGTCATTGGACAAGACTCTTCTTCCTCTCACCTCCTTCCTCAGAACTGCTCGCCATCTTGGTGCCTCCTTCGCCTCACAATAAAATACCTGTTCACAGTGAATCAAAAAAGCAAAACTATCCCAACAGATGTTTCCATACCTCTTTCTATAGTTTGCTAAGGTAAATCCCTACTTGTCATTTTTTATTGTTGCATTATTTCCTCTATAGTTTACTTTCACAAAGTCACAAACAAAAACTACTAAACAATGTCGTTTGTAGTTCAATTCGAGTATTTCCTCAATGTGTCCCACGTATTCAACGTCCGCATTCACAAGTTGGTTATCTCGGATCCCATTTCTGCACAACTGTTTGAATGTCGCTGCTACTCTGCTATCTACAATTTTTAGAGCTTGCTATAAACTGAGAACTCTATAATGATTCCCGTAAGCGTACATTGATTTAAAAGCCGCATCTACAGACAAATGGCCTCTTGCGGTGTCCACAACATTGGGATCAAGATTGAGTCCCGCTTGTCGTGCTCTCCTCACTTCCTCCAATAGCCAATTAGCAAAGTCTGGTAATTCTTTCAATTCTTCTAGGTATGCCACGCGGTTCCGACGCCCTCTTCTACAATGTTGTTGGCAATATTCAACTCTCTCCTATTCCAATTGCATGGTAAGGTCTGCATATCTCCTGCATCCCCTCCCCAAAAAGCAGTAATTGTCAAATTGTAATGCGGTATCTGCAAAAACATGTCTGAACTGCACACAACGACAGTCCCAAGTGCATCTGACAGTAAACTGTATTCTCCCTAGTCCATGAATATTATGATTCTAAGTGATGCTATCTACCTGAAAGCTTTGCAAAAAGCAATCTCATATAATTCAAACTAGATGTGGCATCAATATCAAACCAAGAATACCTTGCTTAGAACTTAGTGCCCTTACTTCATTTTATATTGAATCCCTGACCTTCACCTTCCTAAACATTCTTACATCCATAAAAAAAGGAATGACTGTTGATATGAAACAATGAATAAGCGCAAACGTAGTTTAATGCTGAAGACCACAACAAGCTAAGTCAAGTAGTTGACCACAGAAGCGTAATACAAAATGTCATTAGAAGAACTACCCACTTCAATATTGCTGCAACGTCCATTACATTTCCCATAAGTCAGGATTGTCATCATGAACATAGTTACATAGTCATTAGTCATACAGTGAAGTTACCAGTATGTGCAATTCTCTGTGAATGGACTTCACTTAATCAAGTTTGACAAGGACTACTTTCATGTATACCATCAACTTCGTGTGCTCACAAATAAGACTATAATGAAATTCTCGGAGATACACAAAGTGAAACTAAAATACCTTCTGTAAGGTTCAATATGAGCCGTGTTGTCCAATATGAAACCATGTATGAGTTTCTAGAAATCGGGAGTCACGACACGGTCCCGCTTGACCTCCTTCAGGATTTCGTCATTTAAGGTCGGCTCCTCCTCCTCATCTCATGCACGCTTTGTTGTGGCATTATATTCAGACAGATAACCGTTCATGAATCCGATACTTGTCCCTCATGTACCCGTATGCCATGCTTTCCTCTAGCTTTGCTTGTTTTTCACAAAGCCTTTCAGAATTTTCATGAAAGGCTCAAATGGATACATTGAACGTGTCTGCACTGGACTACATATGAAAACTTCTTCCACCAAATGTATTTGAAGATGCATCATTATGACAAATACGGACGGCGGTAGCTCTTTCTCTAAAGTACATATTGTTTTAGCCACATCCTCTAGCATCTGCTCTTTTTGATTTACATCGACCACTTTGGCAAAAAAACTGCGGAATAATCTACTCACACGCATAATAGCTCCCACGACTTTCTCATCGCTGATGTTTCTTAGACACAATGGAAGTACCTGTTGCAGTAGAATATGAAAATCATGTGTTTTCAAGCCCTGGATTTTGCTGTTGTCAATCATGTTGCTCAATGTAGCCACATAGTTCGTTGGGAACTTCAAGTCCTTCATCGTCTTGAAGAAGGATTTGCGGTCTTCTTGGCTAAGGACGTACGGAGCATCAGGCATGAAATGAGTTTGACCATCTGCATTTGCTTGCAAGTGCAAATGTGGACGAATGCCACGCAATCTTAAATCTTCTCAAGACTTAGGACCTTCCATCTCTCCAAATAAATTGTGCAATAAAATATCACAAATGTTCTTTTCGCAATGCATCGGATCCAATGTGTGACATATTGGAAGTTCTTGTGCACATTATGATGAATGTCATGTCAAATACTAGTTGCTATAATGATACACTATACTTCATTTAGTACAATCTACCTTTAGCCTTCCATCCATGTATATAAATCAACTGCCCTGACGTGCACTTTTTGGGTCATGAAACACTTTGTCCTATTATATGGTTATATAATTACAGAATGTGTACTGAGTTGCTTATCACGTATTCGTTAATATTTTTTTCAAATAACTACACACCCCACATTGCACTTTCCAAACTGCAGTGCCTCCTCCGTCTTTAAACAGGAAAAAAGATGACGTAGAACATGTCAAATTCATATAAGTTATCGTCTTCGACATAATTACAATGACATTGACAATGYTGGAAATTGAAGTTACAGAATATTTCACTTGCCAAAACACTATATTCAATAATTTGAGAGAGGGCAACCCTCTCAATTTAATATTGACCATTTGGACACCCAAACTTTGTGTTGCAGTTCCATCAAATTTAGGTAGCTAAAGATGAATTTTAATATGTACAAGGTGTAATTTCCATTAAAATGAGAGCATTTAGAGAAAAGCTCTTTATTGATAACATTTAATTTGCAGTAATTGTATTTGTCTAAGTCATATTAAGGTAGGTGATGCCATTAATTAAACACCAAGTCATGAGCACTCTCGTTGGTTGTAAGAGTGTGTTGTACATCAAAGTGGTCCGGGTTTGATTCCCATGGAATTTGTATGAGCGCTTAATCAAACTACATGACTTGGTGCTGCTAAGTGAGCTTTGCAGGCTGGAAAGACACAACAACCAACTAGCCCCTACATAACATTGTGACAAGGCTAAAGAAGTTAACAACAGAAAGTGGTTATTCCCACTACCCTTTTAAAGAAAATTGTATTTCATTCTAAAATTGCAACAATTGTGTTGTAGAACCTTTGTTTATAGTACTTCAAGCATCTATCATGCACTTCAATACTTGTTCATCATTAAAAGCAATACTTCAAACTTTCAAAGCCCTATAGGATGTATTATAAATTCAAAGGCACCAAAAGAAAGTTATGCTTAGAAATAAAATAAAATTCAATTGACCTATGGGGATCACCACAATTGTAAAATCCAAACCCACAATTTTAAGTTCTTAAAACCATATGCAACTAAAACAATTTGAGACTCACTTATCTTGTGATAGGACATGACTAAACAAAGCTCAAACACCATCTTCACAAAGTGGGTTCTAGGGTATTTAGGAACTGAAGCAAAGACTAAATAGTCCCAAAAGAACACATTAACATGCAAGATAGAACAAACATTAATATTACATCTATTTAAGTAATGTAGAGCATATGCCTTGTAGAGCATACGCCTCCAACTCAATTGGAAGTAGATTTTACGCGGAAGTAGAAAAATGAAAACTGTATTCCGTGCACTAAGTCCAACACGTACGCTTAATATGTTCAAATAAACCAAACAACATAATATGACAATGAAAAGAAGCTTTTGTATATTCGTATTGTCATATACTACACTAAGTAGTAGGTCATTTTCATTGCAATTCCATTGATCAAGTACGACGTCATAGAAAGCCAAAATAAAGCTAAATGTACAACATTGTTATAAATATCCTCACCGAAGGTGAACTAAGTACACTACATTTAGTTTGATTCAACCTAAATCATATGAATATAGATATACATAAGGTAGAACCACCCATAACCAATCACTTAAGCAATTCTAGACATGATTTGATGTAGTACAACACAAAGCAATATTTTTAGAAGTGCAATGATAGAGTGCTAGGGATTGCAAAAACTTTGGTAGTTTCATCTCTTGAATTGATATTTTTATGAATTTTCAGAGGCAAAAAATGCACTGGACCCTATGCCAACCTTTAGACTCTTCCAATTCCGAACACTCAAAAAAGTGCTTCTCCACTAATGGCTTCCTACTTCTTTGCACAGTAAGTTCGGGCATGTGTTATGAACTTTTAATCCCAACCTTGAAAAGATGAAAACAAAAACATTCTAGCCTTTGTTGGAAAGTAATCAATGTACTCTTGGCTATGGGACACTGGTTGGTAATGGGTGCTTCCACATTAGAATGTATGCAAAATCAAGTCAATATTATTGATTCAGTCACCAAAATTAAGAATTAGAAATCCTCCGATAGATCACTAGGCCATAGGATGTATCCAAAAAATATCCACTTATTTAGGTCGACTCAACCTAAAATGCATCCTTACTCTAAATGAATCCAGCGTAGGGATAAATCCAAATCGTAATAGTAACAGAATACATTGACATTAATTCAAGAATTCATGACAAAGTGTACATCATGTGTTTTAGATCGACTCAACCTAAAGTACATGAAAAGACACATTGAAAAAATACAGCTTTAGAGATAGAAGATGCACAAATTAGTTTCTTAGCAATATAGGAATTTTAAATTAGACAAGCCAATGCCTGATGCAATGGTTACACGCAAACGGAACTACAAAGACAAACATTTTTCAGCATAAAATCATAAGAACGCAAATCCAATCAATACCACCTACCATAACTCTACTATTCCACTGGACATACAATGCAACAATACTGATGAGACATACAGTATGTCTACATTAAACCAGCAAGTCAAGTATATGACGCAAGGCTGCGGTTGATAACATCGATTTGAGCAGTTGGGATTTTCAACAAGCACTGGCGGGTTTCTTTCTTGATTAGGGACTTTCAGGCAATCATTCAATGCATTTGTATTCTCCCAAATTGGTGGATCATCTATATCCACCTTCCAACGCAATCCTCTCTCACTATTCCAACCAGTGTAGAAGTCTTGAACATCCTAGTCCCTTGATGTTGGTCGGAAATACTGAAGGAACACACAATTCGGGTTCTCTGGGTCGCAATTTGGATCACTCAACGCCCGTGCAATCCAAACCAGCCTACTATCATCCTCAGATGGTCGAATTGCTACAAAGTAGCCTTCAAAGAGATTGCGACCCACTCTGAATGATGGCGGCGGGCGGCCCCGTAGAGGCCCGACATAAGCATCATCCTCTCCAAATTCCTTGCGATCTTCTCCATCATCATCTAATTGATCAACGTGACTTGCATTGACACGAGTAGCTGGCCAAAAACCCTCCTTCAAAGCATGAGAAGTAGTAATTGGCTCCTGCAGAGCATCTCTCACACCACGCCAATAATGCACCACATGCTCTTAACGCCTTTGGCACTCACCAATCACATTTGAATTGTACAAATTCTCCCAATACTTCACAAAACCAGCTAGGCCTTTCTCGACGTCTATGTTGCCTTTCATTGGGGTCGGCGGAACTGACAAAGGCCCACCATGGGGCCATAAACTACGCCCCTCTGAGTCCTCTTTCCACAACTTGATACCACTTCCATCTTCCCCTAACCATTCCACATCAATACAAAACAATTTGTACTTCATGAGTGGAGTTCCATTTGAATCCAAGTAGAATTTCACTTGTTGTGGCTTGGTGTGTCCCACTAGGATTTTGCCGCCATCCACAAATGTATCAGCAATGAATCCCTTGAAGTCGGGCACCTCCTCAATGAGGTGAGGAATCDTGGGAATGGACTCCACCTCCATGAATGACTTCATGAGCGCGAGAATTGTCAAGAAGTTCTCCTTCTTCAACAACATACTCCATCTTCCAAACAACGCATCAATGTCATCATGCGTGTGACCCACAATCATGAAGTTCACGTACACTTCCCGGAAGATCTTGTTTGCTACAAGGAGAGACCAGAAACAAAAGACATATCTATTCTTGTTGTCGCTTGTGGCATCGTCCATCTATACATTCAAAATGGATGGCAAAGCTGTAGCTGGGAGAGGGAGTTGTAGCCGTGGAGGTAGCGTTGCTTTGCACATGTCCGCACCCTTGAGGACCTTCTGAAATAAAGTCGTGGACCTAGACCCCACAAACAATTCTCTTGACGAAGACTTGGGTGGCTCTTCAAGATCTCGCAACAACTTTGCTATGGATCCAATGGTATAATTTGAGTTGTATGGAAACATATCCAAGCTATAGTGCGCATATCGGACGTCACCATGCCCATGTGCAATCATTCCTGTGACAGAGACCGGCAACTTCATGAAGCCATCGGTTTGCTTGGTTTTGTGAGAAAAAACCGGGCAGGCCGTCTTGGCATGATCCATTTTGTCGTGCATAATAGTGAAGCACTTGTGTGGGGAATTGTTGGAGAGGTACCGGTTTGCATAATAGAACTCTCTGTGAGCACAAGCAATTGCAAGATGTTGGTCTAATCTTCTCGTCCATTTCATTGCACTTATTGATCTAGCTGGAGAACTCTTTCTGAGCTCTTGAAGTTTGTCACAAGTAGCGCAACGAGCAAAAATGTCCTTGGGCTTCTTCACTTCGAACTCAGAGAACTTCTTAGATCTTATTTTGCTCAAGTTTGAAATTGAGACGTCGTTCAAACCTAGAGCCACGTTTATGTTGTTCATGTGTTTCATCTGACCCTTCCACTAAAAGGTTGAAGGCAGAATCATGGAAACAACCTTCTCCTTAGACTTTGTAGTCCTCATTTTATGTGGCATGTGATCTTCTTCTTTGACCAAGATGCACTTCAACGTAGCAGTGGCTTGCTCAATATGTTGTCTTGGTTTTAGGAGTCCAGTGTTTCCATGGACCCTTGCTTCTCGCTTTGTATTTGCATACTTCTGGTAGCGATAGAAAGCAGCCTTTTTTTTTGGTTTTTCAAAAAGTGCCAAGATGGCAATCACTTAAAATTTGGTGAAGCATTTTATTTCTTCGTACATCCATCTTGTGTACCATAAAACACTTTTCAATCAAATTCATACACTTTTTCATCCAAATTTGACAATTTCATCCATATTTTAAATTGGATTGAAACTTTTCTGGCGAAAAAAGGTTACTTTTTTCTGGCGAAAAAAAGATTTCCACTATGAAATGGTGCTTTCTGGTTCCATTTCGCCCCAAAAAAAAGGGCTGGTAGAAAGTGGCTTCAGGGACTTTGGAAATGAGCATCCATGCTTGCATGCACACATCGATCTTTTCCTTCTTTACCACCTTCCTCCCACGGAAGTCATGATGAACAGATCTGTGAATGTCAATCTTCATGTGGGCTCTGACTTGAAAGTGGAATTGTGGTACATGCGTTTGCGGATAGCTCGAATGCTATCCCTTGCGAAAGGTTGAATGCAGTTTTTGTCGCAGCACAGTTTATTGGAGACCGCGTTGATGGAAGCCTAAGTCAGGAGCTCCTTCGCCTGAATCCCATTTTCTCTCGTCGGTTTCCGGATCACACTTGTGTAGGGCCTAGAGGAAGTCAGAGACGATGGGTTCAGTAGGCTCTGCTATAGACGGTTGAGGTTGTCTCGGGCCTCGTGGTCACGCAAGCTTGCCCCTCGGCAATGGACGAAATTTGTTGGCTAGGCCACCAAGGAGTACACCTGCTCCTGGGGGATATCCTCCTCAGAAAATGTCTTTTAGAGGTGGATGGCCACATGCGTGTCTCCAAGCGGACACTTCGCACCGAGCATGAGATCAAAGTTGACGCTGTGGCAGGTACCCTCCTCGACAAGTACACCGTCAAAGTTGTATAGCGTCATGCACTTCATGTTCCATTGCCTTCGGGGCAGCCCCTCGCACTCCGGTATCCTAACATTCATTCCTTCAAGCGTTGGAAACTCGTCGTCTGATGAGTTCGTCATGTCCATAATGATAACCATTGAAGCCATGATAACTGCAGACCATGACATGTGTTTAGTGTAATCCATGGATTGAGTGATGGGAGTCCCCATTCGCTTGACCTGAAGGAGCAAAGAGGAAAGGAACAAAAAATGAGTTGAAGAATGACGACCAAGACGTACACATAAGAGTGTCTACACACTAACTGATTAAGTTGAAGAATTCATTGGCAAGTGAACAACGTGTTACTATCATTAGGTGACATTTAGGTTGAGTCGACTTGAATGGTCATAATCAAAGATTATTCAGTCGTATGTTATAATCCCTATGGGAACATGACATTCTACAATTCATGACGGTAGCACATACAGAAGAACGGTTTGCCATTTCGATCCCAGCACATACTTTAGGTCAAGTCGACCTGAACTAGAGTATCAAGAAATTCTATAAAAACATATTCTTTTTTAATTTACGTTTCTTCTATTGATAATATACTGTAATGGACATACACACCTTCCTCAACATTGCTTTTTTTAGGTCAACTTGACCTAAACAAGCGTATAATTCAATTCTTTAATTACTGCATTATTTATTTACTTCTCATATCCATATCGCAATTTGTGAGCTTTAGGTCAACTCGACCTAAACGCTTGTTCTTTGTTGCCTTATTTAATAAAGAAAGAATGTCGTCCACTCTGGTTGGTTTAGGTCAAGTTGATCTAAAAGACTGCAAAAAACTCGGAGACCCGTATTCATTCCCTCACCTCTGATGTCTCGGATTTTACGCCGACAAAAACGGGAGCTCCTTCCCTGCACTTTGCAATTCCAAATCAGTGTGAGGCAAGTATGGGTACGATGTGGCTTCAATGGTGTACAACTCATTGCTATACAACTGAACAATATTCAAAAACAACAATGTCGCTTCCAAACTGAAGAAGTGAACATGGAAGAATGCGGGAGTGCAATGACTTTCAATCGTGGAACGAACAAAGCAAAGATCCGAGCAATGAAAACAAAGTTGTGGATACCATACTGAGATCACCGAGCGCTTCCTTAACGACCTCTGCAACAGCAAATCCAGGACAGCGTGATCAACAACGTGACATCACAAAAGAAGGTAATTCAGTAAGAAAGGAAGACAGGGAGCGCAAGCGGAACGGAGCAGACACAGAAGGGAGTGAGGAAATGAAAATGAGAATCATCACCACAACCTTCGTCAAGAGTGTCAATGGCCTGTTGGCGGAAGGGGCATAGGCAGGAATTAGAATTGGCAGTTCAAAATTCCGAGCGCCACACTGACATGCATGGCTGCTCTACAGGAACCAAGTAGTGCATCACATATTTTGAGGAAAGAGACACACAAATTTGGTGGATCTCATTTATCACAGCGCAATTTCTGAAAGTCAACACAATGATTTAAATACCCTACGTACTATAATAGCAATGCCAGATGCACTTGACTTGGTTGTGGCCTTGCTGTTCTTCAGTTTCGCTCGCACTCATGCATGTCATGCTCTCTTCTTTTTTTATACAATACAAACAAAATGTAATAGCGCGCCTCAAGTGGCCGATCCAAAATTGACACTTCAAGGTGATTTCCAAAATTTTTGTCCGAAAATTTTGTGGTCTGCTACATTCACTTTTATTAGTACAAAATGAAAACCAAAAAGGGACCACAAACTTGCTTCCATGTACTTTCTCATCATCAATGGAATATGAGCATTCAAAGTTGGAAAATGATTTTTGAAGTTTTGCTTGGAATTTCAAATGACTTCAACTTTTCTTTCTGGAAATTTTTGCACGGAATACTTTGAATTAAAAAAAATGTAGAAGAATTGAGTCAAGATTTCATGATAAAAAAACATTTTTTTTTTTTTTTCATTCTCTAATAAATTGTTAAGAAGAAGTACGTTGTTCATTACACAAAAGGCAAAATTGTTAGTAGCTATAGAATGGAACTGAAATGCACTAATCTTAATATGGTATACATGAGTTACCTTTTTGAGGAAGATGCTCAGCAGGTCCGAAAAATAATATAGTCCGTCACTTTTGCATATCAAATCAAAAAGGAATGAATCAAAGCACCCCATGTGTACAAAAAAACAATGTTTAAGGTTTTTTATTTTTTGAATTTTTTCAGCTCTTTGTGTGATTTGGCTTATGCCTACCGTACCTGAAAAAAGGCCTTTGTATGCCGTAACCTTTTCTTTGTCGATTACTAATTGAAATCTATCCTTTAAATCAGTTTGTTTGTTTGTTTGTTTGTTTGTTACGTTCAGATCTCCCAAACGGTGCGTTCCTTGGTGGCGTGCTTGGTACCATCGGAAAGTTCTTGTCGAGGAGGGGTGCATGGGCTTGGTTTCGTGGCGTTCCAACCTACGAGGTGAAAGTTATTGAAATTTGATGTTATTAATGCATCCGAAAATTAAAAAATCACTTTTACTTTAATTTTGCCTGTGGCAACGGCACCACAAACCATGAGAGCCTTTGCGTTTTAGACAATGTGGCTTTCCAAGTTATTAGACAAGAATGACTTCTTGCCCAAAGGTTATTTCGTGGATGAGGAGCGCTTTCCAAGAAAGCCTGCGGGGACTTCAACTCCATCCTCTTCCAGGCGCAAGAAGTCGGCGTGGGACCTCCTAAAGACTCTGTCTTCTAGGGCGCGGAGGACCGAAGCTGACAGTGAAGAGGCTTCCAAAGAGGAAGAATACTCTTGTGAGGACTAGGACCAACTGGACCCTGAACCCTTTGATGTAGAGTATGTGGGCACGCCTCCTCCAAACCTCTCACAAAGTATCCGGGGGTCCTCCGCTTCCTCAAGGAAGTCCGTGGAAGTGACCCCAGCAATCACTCCCGCACGGAACGTGACTCCGGGGAAGAGGAGGAGGGAAGTAGTTGACGATGACGATGACAACTACCAAAGGTAGTTGAGCAAGATGCAAGAAGCAAGGAAGAAAGCTCGGGCTATGAACCTGAAAATGCATATGGAGAATAGCATGCAAATGGATGAGAGAAAGGATCTCATGGCGTTTCAGATTTAGAGAACGGATAACCTACACGGGTCAATATGTAACCACCTGACAGGCATGGCTCCCATTGCGTTGCTTCAATCGGATCCAATTGCAGCTCCACTCATGACCCAAGGTGTAGGAATGGCTTCAGTGATGGGCGGGGTGTCTGGTCATGCCGTGGAAGGGTCTCCCTTTTTGGTTCCCCACATCCCTACTCCTACACCGTCTCAAACATTGCCCACCGCTTCTACTCTAGTCTCCCCTGCACAAGCGCCTATACCATCTACTCCGACCACGACGTCGTTCCCTCCGTGAAAGAAAAGGATGAGCCTCCTCCTCTTCCAACGACTGACCCGGTCTTGAACACTCCTCCACCACCACCAGATTCCAAAGTCAGGCCGGCCGATGAAGCTATGGAGGAGGTTGGGCCTAATGCGGCAGAGGTTGACACAACCGTGGAAGAGGACGAGAATGAAGATGATCCGGCTAGAATAGTTGATCCATCTCCGACGTCCGTTTCCACGGTCCCACTTGCAGGTGCTGGACAATGATGTTCTAATGTGGTTTGGACGTTTTAGGTTGACTTGACCTGATGTGTATTATAGCTTGTACAGGCCCTTAGAGGATGATAGGAGAACCATTATTATGGATTTCAAAGATCTCCATGTGGAAATAACCACGGAGTTCTTTATTTGAGTCTTGAAATTCAATTTTGTAACATGAAGACTCATTTTTTGAGAAATTAATATACGGACTTCTTACTTTTTTCCTGAAATCTTTGCCAAGTGCAAGTGCTGTGGATGCCATGAATGAGTCTACACCTCTTCAGTCACCAATTGCAAGGCATTCTACTCCAAGTCCGGGTACTCATGCGTCAATGGGAAAACAACCTTGTGAGAGCGAAGATAATATTGCCAACCTAGATGAAATTGTCTGCCTGGAAGAACCTCCACGTGCTAATACAATTATTCCGGATGCTGCGCTGCTGGAGGTGGAGATTGTTCTCCCGACAACTGTGGGTGATTCACAGACGAAATCAGGAAAATTAGGAAAGGTGCGTGTCTTTTCTTCAAACTTTGGGGGACCGGGAACTTCTTCCTTCTTTCATGCTTGCCTTTTGAGCTTCGTCTCAGATTTGATTTGTATTGCCCTGCGAGGAATCAATTAAGACAGTAGTATAGTAACTAGCTCCACGTTTCTCCGTTTGATAGCAGGGATCAGCCCCTCTGTGTCATCGTGGAGGGACGTTGAAGGATCTCCTGGTGGCAGTCAGGGTTGTCCGTGTCACGTCAAGTCATGACGGTGACGTGACGTAACCCCCAAAGTCCGTCATGATAGAATATTCTATTTTTTTTTATGGAATATGATGAAATTCACTAGGATAAACAACATAAATTAAAAAATCATGTTAAGGAATAGTGATACATTTGTATTTCCATCATGATTGTCGAAAAAAAATTTAGAAAGAAGTAAAAAAAATTCAAAATTTAGGATTTAGGGTTAGGGATGTCATGATTCTTGTGGATCATGACGTAGATCATGACATGTCATGACGTGTCATGACAGACGCGTCATGACATCACGACGTGAAAAGCCCACGTCACGTTAGGATAGACATCGCTGGTCGCAGTGGGGTTAGGGTTGGCGAAAAGGTGACTCCACGTCGTCCTAGATCTCAATGGCATTCTATGTGTCACCGAGGATGCTAAGTCTAAAGGATGGCCCAAACACGTTGGTAATGCTAAGAAACCGCATTCTGCTACTATATCCGTGGTTGTGGGACCAAAGTTAGTGTTCGTCCGTCCCAAATGTGCGCACTTTGTGCGTCAGCTAGAGATGTTTGCTAACATCTCGGTGTGGAGCTCAATGAAACTCTCCACCACTGAAGATATATGCCTTTACCTCTTCGAAGGCATAAAATTCCCCAATTTCGTGTTTGGGCAAAATTCCTACACGACGTTGAAGTGTAGGGGAAATTCAGACTATCTCGCGATGTTCAAAGAGCCTAGAACGACCAAGGAGCTTGTCCTAAAGGACCTTAGTCGTTTGTTCAATGTCTAGCGAGGAAAATTCACGGCTGCAAATACTGTCGTAGTGGATGACAGTCCAATCAAGCGCATTCTCAACAAGTCGGAAAATGTAGTGCTTCCGGACACATGGACCAACAAGGTAAACGGTCCAAAGGACATGTTTCTCCTTGACATCCTTCTTCCATGGTTCCAACGTCTTCATCTTGCTGGCAATGGGGCCTCAAAACGTTCCGCAAAAATAGTTCGGAGAAGATAGGGCGCCGAATGCTATGCAATGAGCAGAACCGACGAGAATATAACAGACTTATGGAGATAGTTAAACTCTCAAAGAGCTTGAGATAGGGTCTCCATTGGTGGGATGCGGTTCAGGAGGTCTTCAGGGGCTTCACACGGTAGCATTAGAGGAAAATTCGAGTCCAAGGATGCCTAATTTGGAAATTAGCTAATATTCGGAAAGGTACAAGAAAAAATGGGAGAAAATTCCAACATGGCACGAGACAGCGTGGAATCTTAGGCGGTGACATTAGATGTTGGAGGCGTTGCCACCACTAGCAGCAAGCGAGCGGTTTACATTAAAAAATGAGGCATCATGAAAATGCCCTCCCCAATTGGAATAAAAAATGGAGCGTTGGCAACATCTGTACCGTGTCAGGACCGTTGTCTTGCATCCGGACAAGTAGTGGAGCCGGAAAGGGGCCACCATGAGGTCGATGGATGGCAGTATCTCTGGCGGGAAGTCAACTCTAGTTCAAATTGGGGAACACAATGCTTTGTTGTATGCTTTCACTGTCGAAGAAGTCAGAAATAGCAATTGAGCTGAAGCACACAATAGAGCTTAGCCGAGAGCAATGAGTGATGGAGAATTGGCAACCTTATTCCTAGGTGACTGCAATCACCATGCACACAACACACAATGAGGATGGGGAGTGGATTCCCACTAGGTATGAGAAATTGTCGTGGGTGAGGCTCAATCCAGGAAGAGTCAAAGGGTGGGCTAGAGAGGCGCCCAAGCATGGAGGTGACAACATGAGGGGAGCTTTCAAAGCTCAAATCATGGACTTCTGGTTCAAGGTGGACAAGCGTAAAGTTGTCACGAACAAGCCTGAACTACAATCCGTGTTGGTGAGACACGCCTATGAAAGACATCAAGTGCTACTAGATCCGGAAGAACGCCATGATCGGGTTCCATGCAACTGTAAGACTTTAATTTGCTGCCATTGTAGTTGGGATTTAACTGTTGTTTCCAGCAAGAATGTTTAATTTTCATGCTGTTGGTTTCCATTCATCGTGAATAGTTGTTAATTCTGTGGGCCATGTTTGCCGCTTGCAAACAGTTCTGTACCAGTCGTATTTTGAAGATTGAGTCTAGCCGGATTCTATAATCGGAGTGATCGTGGTTCTGCACAGCGATATTGGTGAGGCCACCCACAATGGAAGGTCCTACAGTGAACTCCTTGACAATGGCATCTTTTACTCAAATTCAGTTTATGTCCTCCCCACACCAGGTGTTTTGTATGGCAACATTGAGCCATTGCTATTGCCATCATTCAATGATCCCGAGTGGCCCCTTCCAGACATGCATACTAGTGAGGCATTCAGAGCCAAGTTTAGGGTTGAGTTCCAATACGTAACTAAGGCCACTACCGAGAGTCGCTTGGAGCATCTGCAGTAGTTTGTTCCATTTCATGTTTTTGTGGACCTCTTTGCACCAGATGCCGGAAGGATGAGGCGGACATCCATCGTCTACGTTTTTAACAATCCCAGTGACAAGTTGTTTACAAGCCTCATGGATCTAGGTTGGCATCAGAAAATTGTCCTTGCAAAAGATATTGTAAGGTGCACAATTTCCATATCCACTGTAACTTTCAGGTGTATTTGATTTCAGCTCTCATTTGTCAATGGATGGTTTTGAAGACTATGCTCTATTGACAACAAATTTCTAGGGACATCTCTGGAGTGCACATGTGGTTTAAGATGTTGCCAGCGCTTTGTGCGATTACCTTCACTGTGTGGGCTGTTGCACAAGTACCATGTGGGGAGATCAACATTGTACCCAAATTTCAGGTACGGAAAAGAGCGTTTGGCGCGAAATGGTGTCAATTGGGAACAAATCGACCAAGTGCAAGAGGAGGACATGGTGCCTCTTCATTGTTTCTTTGAAGGTGTCATGGTGGCAATGTTTGAAGTTGGACGAACCTATCACCTCACACACATTTGCCAAGAGGTTTCAATCACATTGGGCGAGGTGACTCCAGAAGACTTTTGGTTCAAACTTACGCGAGATGGGCATCCAAACATAAACCTCAACCCTAGGCACAAAGCTTGTCACAGAATAGCTCAAGTCCTATTGCCCTAGACTTTTGAAATAGTAGAATGCTAGTTGGGATGTAGAAGAACTACTGGTACACATACTTTTTGGTTCAGGTTAGAAACATATCAGTATTTACAAGGATATAGCTTTACATACATACTTGCATGTACATCCCTTCCTCTGATGGGAAAGACTGTAATAGCAAACTGTTTCAAACAGTGACTTTTGTGCATGACTAGTACATGCCTATTTTACTACGTACTCTGTTTCTTGTGCTTTGCCATTCTATTCCTTTTGATCAATTTCATTAGAAATTGAGAGGAAAAAAATTAGAAGTTTCTACTCAGGCTTTAGGGTTCTCTCAATGTTAAGAAAATAGGGCTGGTGGTGCATGGTTGTTGAAGAACACATTTCAGTCTAGACTTCTTGTGCAGGTTGCTGTTGCCATTGCTACTTAGTCCATTTGACAATTTCAACAAAGGGTTAGTGTGCAACTGTAAAAGACGTGAAATACTCAAATGTGTGGGGAAAATCTCAAATTTTTACTGAATAGTTACTAGTGAGGCCGCAAATACATATTTCGCAAAGTTCTCGCTAGAAGTCGCAACTACAAAACACAAAAATGGGGACCGTCATTTCTAACATGAAATGGACGTTTCCAACGCGGTCCTACAATGAACTATACACTAATACGAGTCGTCTAATTCATTCAAGCACGCATGAACGGTGGCATTCAGTTCAGCTTTGGATAACGTCTCCGATGTCGACCCCAACGAAGCACGCATCTGTGGACGCGGTACAAGTGTATGGTCAGGTGAGTCTTTAGAAGAAATGACTTCAGGAACAGCTCCCTTGGGCGATCCCACAACTTTAAGGACTTCATTGGCATCTTCTTCCATCTTAGTCCTTTCTGCGACAGCTTCATTAGCTGTTTTCAGCATACCACGTCAAAACAAATCAGCCTTTTAAGAAAGAAAGCTACCACGTTTACAACAAACTGGTTGATAGGAAAGATTTATTACTACAAAGACATTTAGGTTTTGTCCACAATTACAGTAAAGAATCCAAGAATCTGGTGAATATGCTTATTTACAAGGAACACAAAACACGTACTATGGTGAGCTAGGTATGCAACGGCCACAGCTACAGCTTCTGTGAAGGGACGTCCACAATTCCTGTTAGCAAAGCATTCAAATGGCAAAATTGGACGAGTTGAGGCCATCAACAGGGGGACATGTGTTCCGCTCTTACCGGACATGGGTGATGGCCTTAAACTCAAGCCCCTGGGCTTACTTAGCTTCGGGGAGGGTTCACATTCTGCGTTTCCAACAACTTCTCTCTTCTGAACAGTAAACGAGGTAGATTCTGCTATAGGTTCTTTGTTTGTAATCCTAGAACCAAAGTCCTGTTTCAGTAAGCCATCACACCCTTAAGATTCCAACCAATTTGGATCGGCCACTTTTTTGCAACGAGGACAAATGCCACAACCTGACAGTAGTTCAGCCCACAAGCACCATGGGTGGAAGAGGCACCCACACGAAAATGGCACAGTGTAGTTAGAAACAAATAGAAGCGAATAGCATGCACACGGTGCGTCCACGTTGAGATTTGGAGCAACACCCAGTTCATGTACCTTGTTGACAATAGGTTCCTTGGGCTTCATGGAAAACTGGGCTGCTTTCTTGACTGCCAAATTCTTTTGTGCCATGACCACCTCCTCTTCGAGATCCTTTTGTTTAGCTACGTCGCGCTCTAGGGTCTGGTTTAGGGTTGCCAACGCCGCCTGATTCAACTCCAATTAATCATTGTTCTCAACAATCTGCTTGCTCACCTGTTGTTGTTGCTTGTCAAATTTGGTCTTTTCTTTCAACTCTCCGGCTGAAGCATGCTCCTTGCTCTTCTTTCCCAAATCGTCCTTGAACTCGTTCAGCCGCTCATCTTCTACTTCCAAATGACGACCACTTTGTGCAACTTTGCCGCTCTTTGCCTTCAACATTGCAAGTTCCTTCCCAAAGTCTGACAGGGCTTGAGTCCTACTGTCGATCTCCTCCATCAGCTGTTGTACCTTACGCGCGCCATTGTCGCCACTTTGAGTGACACCTTCACCTGCAGCACTACTCCCACCTCCGCCTCCATGGTGCTCACGGATCCACTTCGCACACTTCCTAACGATGCCCTTAAACTGATCCCTCAATGCTGGAGGATCCAATTTTTGAGGGTTGTTTCCAACGTGGTTGTGTCGATCTGCAATCACCTTTGCAGCTGCAACAACCCACTTGACCTTGTTTGCCTTGTCTTGGTAGTAGAATATGCAAGCACGGAGGAAGGTCAAGCTAATTGCCTTGTTGTCAGGGACATCGCCATATACTCTCTGGTACTGCATCAGGAATAAGTCTCGCACCACTTTGTCCGTACACTTGTCAAGAGGAAACCTCAACCTGTTCGGACCGTCTCCACCAAACTAGTCGTCCTCATACAGCTCCGGTGGAACATGCTGGTCCGTCACTTTTTTCAGCAACAACCCTTGGGCGCAAAGTCCTACCACCCTACGAAAGAATTGGGCATCATAAACTGCATTCTCTCTCCCTAATAAGCAAGGTGCCACTACAAGTAAATTATTCTTCAAGGCCGTTGGAAACCCCAATAAG
This sequence comes from Pleurozium schreberi, assembly GCA_006891605.1. Classification (NCBI taxonomy): domain Eukaryota; kingdom Viridiplantae; phylum Streptophyta; class Bryopsida; order Hypnales; family Hylocomiaceae; genus Pleurozium; species Pleurozium schreberi. The sequence continues at coordinate 103,762 of VACF01002242.1, forward strand.
TCAAAGGGCTCATCCCACTCAGACAAGGGTGGAGTATCAATCTCTACCTCTCTCTTAGCATTCCTCCTTGCAGACCCCGGAGGCACCTGCTTTGTATCACGAGAAGCAGATTTGCCTTTCACAAGGCTCTTTGAGCGAAAAGCCCTAGTACTAGAAGACATGATGGAAGCAGACAGAAGCAAGAGATAGAACAAAACTAGAAAGGGAGAAAGGATCTTGCGATGGAAACAATACGATGAAAACAAACTGCACGACACAAACAGCAATGGGAGCAAGCAAATTGATCTCTGAGAAGCAATGGGAGCACGCTCATTGCAATTGGGGGGGGGGGGGGGCAGTTAAGCATTCTGGGATTAGGATTAAGTACAGGAGTTCATGAGTACAAAATCAACGGCAGGACAAATAAGATGTCACTCTCAAGAAAGCGAGTTGACATGCTAGCTTTGGGAGACTTAAGTACTATGATGGATGCTCATTGAGAAAATGAAGGACATTCAAGTTGGAAATGGAGTGGAATTCAACTATAAAATATTATGTAGTGGTTTAGCACATTGAGTATACAAAGCACATACAATTAATAGCAATGGCTACACGATTTGCACAATTTAGAATTTAGTTGTAACCCTAAACTCTAATTTCTAGTACTTATCTACTTATATGAAATAGGTAAAAATGTTGGACTTCTTCATAATATTGGCTACAAAGATTTCTATTTTGGAAACAAATTTACCATCACTACTATACATTACATGACTTCTGAGAGTTTGGAGGCTACCCCGTGAGTCCAAAGACTAGGATGTGCCATTGGGATGATAAAAAAAAATGGGGCTAATAAAAAAAAAGGGGGGATGATAAATAAAAAAGGGGGGATGATAAAAAAAAATGGGGATGATAAAAAAAGTTATCAAATTTTTAATAATGAAAGAGAGAATTAAAAGACTCCCCTGACTCAATAACATAAATTATCAATGGCAAAGTATGAAGGTAATTGTTTTCCATACAAAAAAATATGGAATTTGATTTGAGGGTCGAAAAAAATATGGAATGAGAAGTGATGGTGACATTGTTTTAGGAAACAATCTCAACTTTTCCATACAAAAAAATGGGGATGTTAAAAAAAAAACCGGGGCTTATAAAAAAAAAAGGCAGATGATAAAAAAAAAATGGGGCTGTTAAAAAAAGGGGGGGGGATGTTAAAAAAGAAATGGGGCTCATAAAGAAAAATGGGGATGATAAAAAAAAAATGGGGCTGTTAAAAAAAAAGGGGGGGATGATAAAAAAGAAACGGGGATGATAAAAGAAAAATGGGGCTCATAAGAAAAATTATCAAATTTTCAATAATGAAAGAGAGAATTAAAAGACTCCCCTAACTCAATAACATAAATTATCAATGGCAAAAGTATGAAGGTAAGTGTTTTCCATACAAAAAAATGGGGATGATAAAAAAAATGGAGCTGTTAAAAAAAAGGGGGGGGGATGATAAAAAAAATGGGGATGATAAAAAAACTTCCACATGACTAATCCAAATGGAATGAATCAAAGCTTCATCCGTAGACAAAAATTCAACCTATAAGGACAAGTATATTATTTTTTAATTTTGAAGTTTCATATGCAACTATGGTTTCAATTTGCACATCTGGTAGAAATAAGGTCCATGAATTGGAATGCTGCCCCTACATGCTCTAATTTTGGGGACTTTSTACTAAAATTATGAATTCACAACATATTACTATSATTACACTATTGAGTTGATTTCTAAGAGGAATGACTTGTTGGAACCATTGAGTGTTTTGAGACAGCATTTAAATGCCAGCCTTCATGAGACATTGCGTGTTGTCACCGCAATGATTTGAGGCAGTAAACGCACACCATCATGCGTCCCCGATGTCGAATGCTTGTATTCTGGATTGGCAACTGCCATTCTTAAATCGCCAAACACGATTTAGGGTTGAATTGAGGTTGTGTGCGTGTGGCAATTGTAGGAGAAGTGATCTGTGAACTATACCACGTCCAGAAGTCATTCTTCTTGCAACAAATTCAGGAACTGTGAGAGTGTTGCGGTTTATTTTTCCCTCTCCGATTAGCGCAGTTGTTCAGGGGCTGTCAATTTGGATGCGATTTGTTTCTATGGCTATAAAGAGACCCAGCCAAGCTTGCATGAATCGGAAGAAGAGCGATGAACATGGAACATCGTCCTTCCAGGATGCTGAAGAGAATGTGGGCAAGAGGCCAAAGCTTGAAGATGACAGTGATGGCAACAACAACGCATTGCAGACAAGCTTTGAAGAATTCCAGGAACCGATTCCACTGCCTAGTGTTCCGGACTTATTGAAGCAGCAGATGTGTGCAGTTGCACCTATGCTCCTTGGATATGGCGGTGTTTATGACGAGCAATTCTTTGGTAGTGTCGTCGGGCTGTGTTCTAAAGGCGTTGCAGTAGACCAAGTAATTCAATCCACTGCAGTTACTGACAAGGAGATTCACATGAATTGGAAGCCACAGCCAGCTGACAAGTACAGGTTTCCAATGGCATTGTGTGTTGACAACATTCAAGTGGTACAGTTCCTTGAACAGTATTGGCTTGTATATGGAGGCCTACCATACAACGATTCGTTTTCTCTCCGGTTCTTATGCGCTTGCTTTGCCACATTTGTACACGGTGTTGATGTTGATTGGGTGACGGAGGCAGTCAAAAGGCGCAAGGTGCAAATGGAGCAGAAGAGCCTAAATCGACACAGATTAGATCCTATAGCAATGCGAGAACAATTAGCAACTTTGTGCGGTTTAATCTACAGGCACTTGCCTAATTCAAAGCCACAAACCAATAGACCGGGTCCTATGTCTTCACTTGTTCCCAATAGTGATCCAATCAGCTCGGAGCGGCAAGATGGCAGCAGCAGATATTCCAGAAGGCGGAGAACTTCTGCAGCAATAGCAAAAGCAGGATCCAAACTCCGTGGCTTCCTCAAAATGGCGGAAGAAACAAAGACCTCCCACAACCAGCTTATCAAGGCATTAAAGGAATCATCCGAGGCTCTGTGTGCCGCAAAGGCAGACGAAGCTGTATTTTTGGCACAGTACACGATTTTGCTGGTTGAGTCTACGACGATGCAACGCGAAGGTTTCAAAAGCAAATCAATGGAGAAGCTAAGGGGGGGGACGACAAGTCTTAGACAAAGTGCTTTCAATGAGGGAGATGCATGCAAAATCGGAGCAGTCCATACATTCCCTTCAAGCTATGGCATTGCCCAAGGCACTGAAGGCGCTTGCGCATTCCCGGACGTGTGTTTTCAACGCCGCAGAGAAGTTTCGAAGGGAGAGATCTGCTTCTATTACTCTTAGACCCAAACCTATTTTTGCATATTCAGCAGTTCATTCTCTCCCTGCATTGTCAAATACTATACCCAAGTTCTGTGCTGGGTGTACAAAGAAAGGATTTGTAGTACGGGCTATGATCATTGCTTCTTGTGGTTGTGGATTTCACCCAATATGCATTGCCGCCTTGCTGGGAGGAAGTAAAGATGCGTGTCCATATTGTGAGACTCCTTTTAATGGAGCATGGATGGCTCAATTTGGGTTTCCTCTTTCATCCAAGATGGAGCAAGATGTTTCCAACATGAAGAAAAGGTTGGAGGCCGAAGTACCCCTGAAGTCACTGATGTTACTCAACAATGGCTGGCTGTGCTTCATATTGATTAAAGTCCCTAAACACTGAACACTCTATGTATGTCCTGTAGTCATAGAGCTAGGAGACAAAGATGTGGACTTTAAGGAACCCAATCCACCTGTGATTTCGGAAGTTGGAGAGCGCACAAGTCTCGGAGAGACAAGCGGTATGATAGACTGAGCCGGGAGTGACGTTGCCAACAGTTTTGAGAAAATGAACGACATGCAGGGACAATGCGTTTTGCGAGGATACTATTCAATAATCCTGGTGGTACCAACTTCCCAACCCTTTTAGATACAACTTTATCATTAGAAGATAGTGAATTCAATCTTTGAATTGGACAAGGGGGGGACATTCCCATCAATTGGAACCCTAGCACATGACTTTGACGCGCAGCCTAGCTTCCTTGCAGTTGTACATATTTGCCTACTAAATGACTTTGACGCACACACTGAGCACATACAAAGTTGCCAAGATGTCAATCCATATACTTAGTACGCTTTAATTTGAATATGTAGTACTTGCGGTTCTTGTATTTGATTTGTCTACTGAAATATGTTGTGAACAACAAATTAAGCTTCAATTCAATAGTCCCTCTACTTACAAGTGGTGGCCCTCTTCTTTGACACCCTCTTGCAAAGGAAGTCTCACCCAAGCCCTACCTATTTGTATTCTACCCTCCCTCCACTTTCTAGCTGCATCCAACCTGCCTGATGAATTATAGGTTTTCCTCTTCTTTTGCAAGTGCGCAGCCACTGTAGCGTCTATTTCCATTGATTGACTGTTCTTAGATTCACACAATTGTTCTTTCTTTGCAAACCTATGTTGTATGTTTCTGTATCAATGTTGATATTGCTGGACGATTGTGCTTGTTCTTTTCTTGGTGCCACCATGCTGAGTGTGATGTTGATTAGTGGCCTTAGCTGCATGGTGTGATTTTTCCATCCGTTGGTTGTTCCATACGGCCAGGCTCTCGTATTTTTGCACATACCATGGACCATGGCGCACAAGATTATACTACAAAGACAGTAATGAACAACATTAGCCTGACATCCACAACAACCCTACGCCCAAACCAAAATGGCAATATATAACTTAGATTAGCCCTAGCCAACAGATTGAACACCCCAATCAAAACTTCTCAGCCAATAACATGAAACCGATTCAGTTTTTTTTTTATTGTGGGAACAAGTTCAACTTATCACATAGTGAGTGACATGGTCATCCCCAAAGCACTTCACGTAAAGGCGACCCCAATTCTCAACCTCGCCTTTCAAAGTATCAACTTGATCTTGACTCAAAGAAAGGCCGACCAAATAAGGATATACTGCCTCCAGAGCTCTCCACATTTCCACTCTATCTAGATATTGCCTACCTTGATTGAAGGTGTTGTTTTCTGAGCGCAAGACATCCTTCCACACTCGATCTTGCCCTCACCAAGTGGATGATTGAAACATCCTACCTGTAGTCATGCCACTAAGGGAGGGTTTGATTGGGACACTGTTGGAAATACCGCTAAGCTGAGAATCCTTCATTATGCGGACGTTGCCACCATGGAGTCCGACTACTGACAACGTCTTTTCCATATTTTCTATGGTTGCCTGTTGACGGGCCTCATTCTCCATGTTCCAAATGATTATGAAGTGTAAGTGAAGGATTTTCTCCATCATCCTTGTCAAAGCATGTAGTGTACAAATATGCACCCTCTCAAGTGGAATGGGCAGAATCGGTTTCCAACGGCAACCTTCCTCAATGGCCACTGGTTCGGAGAGGACATTACCAGAAAAAAGACCTCCATGCCATGTATGCTTTCTTCTTCTAGCCTCTGTCGTAGCACTTGCTAATGTTCCGACCACTGATTTTGTCCGTTGTTGGTTATAGTAGATGCACGAGTGTAGCGCATTGGCTCCATGTTTCAAACCATATAAGCATTTGATTGTCTTCATATCTGCGGACAAATGCCACTCTACTTTGAAGTTTCCAACGCCATCCACATGTAGCAGCTGACCCCCATCTTGTACCTTGATCAATGCTGGAAAGTGAGTTTGCTGGAACACCCACTGCAGGACTTTGTGGGACTTCTTTGCAACCTCAAAGCAAGCAATAGGCCGTATTTCAGTTTCAGACTAAATTGAGAAAAACCTGTCATCGGTTTTTAGAATGTTGGAGTCCAAGCCACAATTCATAAGGGTCAAACTGACCCTCACAAACTTCCTCCCATGTACAATCTCTGCTTCATCCATCTTCAACACAAAAACCAATGATTGGTCCCCAACTTCTGCACATGCCAGCACCATGATGAGGTATGACCACAATTCATGAAAAGAAAAATTGAAGGTGTAGAAGTGTCAATTTGTTGGAAACATGGCAGCAAAATGTATCTGAAGATGAAGTAGTCACCTTCGGTGGTGAAACCATATAGCTTCAGCATAGTCCTCTACACAACTTCAATGTCAACAAACAAGATGTTCTTGGATGTCAGTACAACTCTTGTGATCTCTAATTTCTTCTTCCTCCCTTTGGCATTGGTAACTGGAACTTGCGCCACCATCTCCAATGTACTGTTGATGTAGTAGTGGTAACCAACAAGATCCTTCAACTTTGAATTCAGTTCTGATTGCAACAACTGCACCTGATTCACAATTGGCATGCTTTGAGGATACAACATATAAACATCCGCATGCATTGTGAATGAAATGTCCTTGTTTCCCTACTCAACATCGTGTACTCATTGAATTGAAGTACCTTGTTTCAAACCCAGTATTTCCGGAATTCATGAAATGGGATAAGTATGTACCTTGTGTGGATTTGGCAGGAATGTTGGCTTTAATCGCTTGTCGACGAGCTGCACTCGCCCTTTGATTGTCTTGTAGACCTTGCCATATCCTTTTTGCGACACTCCCATCATGTCATAGGCTGCCAGTATTGCTTCTATTCCCAACTCATCCCCAATTCTCTGGAGGTACATGTTGGCTATTCTAGTTGCAACAGAATTCTTACTCGGATTTGACACCAAGGCCAATGTCTCTCCTTGTGACATGAATTGCCCGATTGCATCGCTTGTCCCCTCTTGTGTATCCATGTCGCCACACAAATGCTTCCTACCATTTGAAGCCTTGTTTCCATCTTGTATAGATTGAACTAGACGAGGATGCAAAAGGATTCTAATTTTTGCTACACTAGCTCTTGCAGCGCCACCAATCCTAGATAATTCATCTAATTCGCCCTTGAATTGAATGATCTCTTCTCTGCTAGCTGTGAGAAGGTCCTTTTCACGTTGAACCCACCTACTATTGACAACATCAAGGTCAGCTACATGCTTATCAATGGAATTCTGCAAGCTAGGTTTTTCTCGTAGCCAGTCCGCTCGTCTCTTCTTTAATTCCTATTCTAAGCCTTTCACTACATTGCTGGTGCTAATAAGGCGTTTAGTGTATCTTAGGAGTCCAGATTCACCGTGACAAAGAAATTCTATGTAGGTCTTTAACATTTGAAACTGCGGTGACTTCCTAGTGACTGGATTTGGTGGGTACAGATTGCCGTCCAACCACAAATCCATGTTGGTGGCACCTAATGCTCTAAATGCTGGAAACTCAAATTTCGGAAGTTGTTGATCTACTCAAACCCCTTTCTTCACAATAGGTGCAAATTTACTATGAAGAGAAACAGAAGTCGTATAAGAACTACTCTTTTCTCTGTTTGTAACATCCTGAAGTACCATCTCTCCGACAAGAGTTCAAAACCTGCTCTAACTGTGGCAACATGAATCTCTCCCAAATTTCCGCACTAGTGGTTGCAACGTCAAACAGCCAGCTCACTTAGCAGGAGAGAATTGTAGTGGCTTGTACCATGGTCTCTTTGAAAGCATGCACACGTTGACTTTTACACACCCTTCACATTCCTCATTCTAAAATAGGATTGCAAAAGCACTGCACAATAAGGGTACAATTATGAACATTACTAAGTTCTGAACCATTTGCCCAGAAAACCTGACTGCACGGGGGAACAAGACTGAAAATGTGGATTAAAATACTACATGAATATAATAAAAAAATCGCCTACCTTCGTTGCATGAAGTGGCAACATGCCGCAGCAGGAATTGAGAGGGACAGGCTCGCGTTGCCACCTAGGTCGGGCAGATGAGTGGGGTGGCCAACTCAACGATGACAACAGCATGTGATTGGGCCCCGAATTTGATAGCAACATGTAGCAAGGACAAAGCCCATCCAATTTCTCCATTTATGGAAATCAAACAATTAATTTTCAAGCCAAAAGTACTAGGCATGTTGAAACCCCAATATTTCTCTAATGTTGTTAACTCTTTTAGTATGCTGGTATTTTAGCCTAGGGCAAACTTAATAGTATATAGGCTTTGGGTTCTATTTTTCCTCAAATTGTATAGATTATCTTTGAAATATATAATTGAGATAACTTTTTCACTACAAAATTTGTGCTCCCATCTAGTTTGGCTACTCTTCTGCAGTCAATGTTGCATCGTTGTTGATTTTGACTTCTTTGCTCATGATTTCGTTGGCATCCTATAATTGCCTTTGGGTCTTAGTGTTTCCTTTGTCTGCCAACTATTTGCAGAATATTATTGCCAACGCTAATGCGGTCGAATCATCCGGCCTTCCTTGTTCAGCATCGGCTGATTCCTTTCTCGAATATGGCCAAAATGCAATCTTGAGCATAGAAAACTTCCTTTGCTCGGCGGCAATGGCAAACTCTACGATGGAATTCTCTCTGGTGCCCGTGGACGAGGACGTCGTCAACAGTCCGCCAAGTCGGGCTCCTTGCTTGCCAAAATCCTGCTTTCCCTAGCCACTTCGGTTCAGGGATCCCTTCACTACTTAAATGTCACCGTCCGCTGCCGAGAGATTGCCATAGAGAAAGCTATATGATGACCTACAGTTACCTCTTTCTGTGATGATACCAAAGTCTACGGTGCCCAAGGAATCAAGTGGGCAGATCATTCGTGTGCGTTCTCATGGGACCTTGCATCCTCGTCACCAGGCTCAACCACTAGGGGTGCGAAGGGCGAAGACACACGACAGAGTTTCCCATAGCCGAAGCACTCATCCTATTTTTGATGCATGGGATCGAAAGTTTTTAAAAATGCAAAGGCTCTAATGTCTACGAGAGTATAAGAAATTTGATAATGGTTATAGTCGCAGGCCAGAGATTTTGAAGGCAATGGAGATGCTTAATAGTCAATCACACATGTAGTAGATGTCTATATTGTACATTGGAAGAACATTCCAAGTATATGATCGCATTGTGCAGACATTATATAGTACACACTGTATGAGTGAATGACACTCACTACACTTATATACACACTCATGACAATTTTTGCAAATGAAAAAAAAAATGTGAACGAAATGTATGAAATGTTGAGCTCTTTTATATTATATGAATTTTTCTGAACTATCATGGCATTGTTTAATTCATAATTCAGGTTCATATGCTGTGTTTGTGATTGTATTATAGTTCATTTTAGTGGTTTTATAGTGCACTTCTGGATGAATGATGGATCTTGTGACCTCCCATTTCAAGGTTGCTATTTTGTGAGCCTGTGAGCGTGAGCATGTGAGCGTGTGAGCATGCGAGCATCCATTTTTTTCTGTTGAAAATTGATGAGGTACCTATGACCGTGGGAATTGGAATGAGGACTACACATCACAATAAATGATGGGAAAAAATAAATTGCGATTAAAATTTTTTGATTGTAGAGTAAATGAATCCATTTTCAGTGAAATTCATTGCAAATTTTATTGACACTATGTTAGGGTTTTTATAAAGAAAAAGATAATTAGTCTACAAATCACAATTGCAGTGAAGTAAGGCTATTTATTTAGAATTACTACAATACTCAATGAGAATTCAAGAAAAAATAAGAATGAACAAATACAATAGAAGACAGTGAATGCTCATGCACATACCTGTCGCAGCAGTGCAATCAATAACAACATCATTGGCAGACGTTGATGCTTCTATCAACATCTGCATGAAACGGGGATCCTTTTCTCTTGCACCCCTCTAAGGTTTGAATTTTCTATCCATAGTCAACGTCTCTTTCTTCGTGAAATTCTGAATAACATCATCAACTGCGACATCTACTCCTAGCTCCCTGAGCTTTGGGCATGGTTGGAATTTAAACTTGGAAGGACCAATACCATCCAAATTCCTGACCAGCAACATGACGCGGAAGAATTGAGTCTGCAAGAGCGAAGATGTACACGGTGAATTGGTCCAAATTGAATGATGAAATATAAACTATTAGTTGCCATAACAAATCCATAGAAGTAGAAATGTAATCAATTAAGAGAATCGAAATATAAGTTTACAGAAAATACACCACTTGCAGTAAATTGTGTCATATTCAAGAATGAAAGCATCTTTTCCAACAGTAGACGAATCCATGAAAAAAATAGGGAAAAGTGAAGGATGATCATACCATACATCCAGTAGAGATCGGTGAGGCCAAATGAAGCCAGTTCGTTCCCCACCAATCCTTCATCTTCTTAAACGAATATGTTGTAGCATACTTCAAAATCRTAGCCTTCACGACAGGACTCCGAGAATGAATAATGAGTAACGCACCGTCATCGTGCAAATGACCATCAGCAAACTCGAACACCGCCTCCAGCCAAGAAGGGTGGACCATGTTCCATTTCGGAACAGTATGTGCAGGTGCCGATAGACCTGGGACAGGCAAACCCTCGGGCATGTCCGCAATGACGAGGTCCACTCGGGCTTTATCACTCCAAACACCACGGAAGAAACTCTCCTTCTCTCCTTTGTGCTGCAAAATCATCGAATCACTTAGGAAACAGACCGATAATGTTAAAGAGCAAAAACCAAAGTGACAAATGGAAGAAAGTGAAAATGCGAACCTTATCAACAAAACTGACAATGTCATGGTATACTTGGGGAAGAGGATCGGCCAAGACATCAGTGAGAGAGTAATTCAGAACCAGCTCGTCAATCGAAATCTCTGAATCCTGCAGGTATTCCACAGCGGATGGACCATGCTGCATCACGTCATTGCTGAGTGAAGCATACTCCGAATCACGCTTGATGCTACGTGAATTTGAGCGCTGATGCTGGGAGCTCTCGTCTTTGGTGGATGAACGTAAGCCATCTTCTTGGGTATTCTTCCCCTTCCCCTTGTCCTTCTCCGCTGCTTTTACTTACTCAGACTCAGTAAGCTTCTTTATCTTCTTTGTGGCTCTCTCCTTTGCCTTGTCCACCGCCTCGGAGTTCTTGAGCGCAATCTTTTTGTTGATGTCGTCTCTCCTCTTGATTGCCTTCGCCTTGGCATCCTCATCAAGACCGGCAAACTCGTCCACATCCTCAACCACAGCATGAGTATTGATCGACCGCTTCAAATGGTCCTCAGGCAATGGCGTGAATTCCGGCGGGCAATCCAAATACCACGCACCGGTTTTCAAATGCAAACTCGTCCACCATTTCGATTGCGCCCCCGAGAACATGCAATGCTTGGATGAATCATCCAACCACGTTTTTAAAAATTTAGGTAGATCGCGCTTTTCAATTGCCCCCTTAGGCAAGAGCTCATACATGAAATACCTATACAGACCAAATTTTTCAGAATACAAAAAATGATCCAACAGCGGCAATAAACGATTATAATTAAGCATATCACAATGGCATTAAGGTTTCAAATTCATACCGGTAGATCACCCATTTCACAACTAGATCAGTGCCCTTGTGTTTCTTGAAGTCATCTGACTTTCTGAAGACATCGTGTCCCCAAAATTGGGGCAAAGAAAGCGTGGTCCCACACTCGAATTTTCCAGTCCTCAACATAATCTGAAAAAGTCTCGGGCTCCTGGGGAGAGTCCATAGCTAACTTTAGCTGGTCTTTCTTCACAATGTTATCAAACATTTCTGCTCCCGTGTCTTGTATCTGCAAGGCCATTAAAAGTTGTGATGTATACTAATACATGACATCGCAATCCGAATTGCACTAACCATCTAATGTCATCGTGGAATACATCACATCCAGAAACCGAGATGAATAAAACATGAATGAAATGAAAGAAACATGGACGTCAGCAAAACATTGGAAGGATTGATGCCTCTACACAACTCAAACATACAAGGAATATGCACACGTTGTGTGAGAATCGTTACTCGATAAATGAACGAAGTGAACACCTCAATCGACATCGAGTACCAACTTTTTCGGAGATTCTGGTGGCACTGAGTCATCTCTGACTCACTCAAATGCTCAGAGAACTTCTCAAGCGGAAGCATGCCATATTTCTGAACACGATAAAGCGTATGAATAAGACTAGTCTTGATGAACGAACTTTCCGTATGCCTGAATCAGAAAACAAAAACGTCAATATCTTCTTAAATGCTCACATGGTAAACCAAAAATGAAAAAATGCCTAAATGGGAGCACTTACTTATTGATGTCGTGCATAGCATGCATGACATCACCAATCCTTCCCTTTGTGTCAAGAATGATCGAGTCCACTGATATATGCCAATCTTTGTCACGGTCGTGGTGTTTACTGATGTAAGAGGTCCACGCCAGAAGTCTACGGTTTCCATCACAAACAAAGAATTTAGACCCCTTGAAGTTCTGCAGACCTGGTGTGGCGTCAAGAATCGCATTGAAGAGGTCATTCTCTTCATTCCACATCGGCCCCCAAGCCTCTCTATCCGCATCACTCACCATCTCAGTCTCGCCCTRCTCATTAGTGAGTGACACATAAAAAACATTTGATCCATCTCTGTACCCATGAACGAACTCCAGCTCCAATTTTGTGAGATCACTCTGGAGTGCGGGTCTAACCATGGGCATCTGTACAAGGCAACATAATGGAATCCGCAACCGAGATATGGATGTAGGTTTCAGGCGCAAGTCGGCGATGGAGGCCACAGAATTCACCTTCTGTGACCTCCTGTAGGCATCCTCGGATTTGAATTCCTCTTGAGCCTCCCCCATGGTTTGGTCAATATTCACGATCACGTTGTTAATGACAGCAGATGTGATATTCTCCATTGCAGATAGCAAAGTTGGAACYGTTGCACCAACATGCACCTGAACAAGAAAGGACAACGGAAAAGGTCATCAAAAAGACAAAAGCACTGTAGGAGGTTTAACTCCCGCTATTAAACGCTCGGCGGGCTGACCCTCTCCTCGGCGCCGATGGCCAGGCCGTGGGGGAGGAGCGATGAAACTCAATCACCAAAAACGAAAAAAACATGAAAAGCTTACCTGCAATCGAGCGCTCTCGGGGTCAAACCCTCGGCGGGCTGACCCTCCCCTCGGCGCCGATGGCCAGGCCGTGGGGGAAGAGCGATGAAACTCAATCACCAAAAACGAAAAAAAAATGAAAAGCTTACCTGCAATTGCGGCTGACCCTCCCCTCGGCGCCGATGGCCAGGCTGTGGGGGAGGAGCGATGAAACTCAATCATCAAAAACGAAAAAAAAATGAAAAGCTTACCTGAATTGCGTGCTCCCGGGATCAAACCCTCGGCGGGCTGACCCTCCCCTCGGCGCCGATGGCCAGGCTATGGGGGAGGAGCGATGAAACTCAATCACCAAAAATGAAAAAAAAATGAAAAGCTTACCTGCAATCGGGCGCTTCGGGGATCAAACCCACGGCGGGCTGACCCTCCCCTTGGCGCCGATGGCCAGGCCGTGGGGGAGGAGCGATGAAACTCAATCAGCAAGAACGAAAAAAAAAATTGAGAGCTTACCTGCAATCACGCGCTCTGGGGATCAAACCCACGGCGGGCTGAACCTCCCCTTGGCGCCGATGGCCAAGCCATAGGGGAGGAGCGATGAAACTCAATCACCAAAAACGAAAAAAAATGAAAAGCTTACCTGCAATCGGGCGCTCCCAGGGTCAAACCCTCGGCGGGCTGAACCTCCCCTCGGCGCCGATGGCCAGGCCGTGGGGGAGGAGCGATAAAATTGAATCAGCAAAAACGAAAAAAAATTTTGAGAGAAGTCTCCCGCGAGTTAGTGATGGTGAAATGGCAATTACCTCAGAGACCGCAGCTGCTGGATCATCCGTTGTGTTCAGCTGATTCGGCCTCTCTTCCTCAGAACCCGCAGTTGGTGGTTCAAGCATCGTGATCACCTGATGCGGCCCGACTTCCTGAGTGACCGCTGTTGGCCGTGCATTTGTCGTGTTTGCATGAGGAGGCCCTTCTTCCTCATCAATGCTGTTCATATCTTGGTCTTCACTTCTGTGTGCATCCGCGACCGCGCTTCTTGTGGTGCGTCTTTTCGCCATTTCGGTCTCCGTGTTGACAAGTAATACAACTTCAGCAATTTGTGATTAAGGAATTTGTCCTTCAATGAAGGATAGCTTGGAACCCTAACATCTTAGGAACTTCCTCAAGGACTGATGCACCACTCAACGTCTTAGATTCTACAAAGCTTACTGTTCGACCAGTATTCTTCGTGTTTTGGGACGAGTGATCTACCAGAATTTCATACCTAATGTGGCGGTGAGATTGTGTCTGGAACTTCTTTATTTTGAGAATGGCTACCTAAATTATTAAAGTAAGTTTTGCCATATCCAAATTCATCAGTAGGAATAATAATGGTATTGCCAATACACAGTATTGTGAGGACGTAGTATCTCTGAAGGGAGAGTAGATTTACTTACGAGATTACGCAATCGCCTGTGGCCTATGTTGTTCCTCTGCGGCCCCTCTTGTAGGATAGTTACAATATGTGGACTCTCAGGAATGAGATCTCCGTGGAAGTCATCTTCTTGCATTCGAGCAGTTGGAGTTCCTGCGCAAGACTCGAACTCACACAGTAATGCAAACTTCTTACTTCTATTTCTTGATCTTTGCAACTCCCTCCTAGAAGAAAATAAAAGTTTTCTTCTCTTCCTCCTTTTTCTATATCCATGCACAATTCCATCGCGTGTGCTATCTGGCATAAGCATATGACTAACAGTATATACAGTCGACCATATTGTTGATTATCAGTGGGAAGTGGTGTATTATATTCAAGTGAAACCATCTATGCATTCTACATCATTGTAACCAATGATGCTATCATCACTGCCTATGCTAAGCAGGTTTGAGAACTTTTAATATTCCAATTTGTCACAGGCGTACATGATTAGAACCTACTAGCCGTTTGAATTACTGTAATTGATACTCTAAAGTACCGCAAGATTGTCTATTATGATCTTTGAAATCGCTCATTACCAGAATACAGTACTCCGTTTTTGCTGGCGTGTGCCCATAATTTTGTTGGTGACTGGTTGCACTTTTAGTTGAGATTCCATAGTTGGCGCTGCTTAATTTCTTGGAGGAATGGTCTCCTTTACGTAATAGCAAAAGCTTGGTTATAGAAAGATTCTATAAGTACTTCATGTTCATATGGCGCCATAATCAAACTACTGTCYTTAATAAAGTTCATTTCATTTGGCTTTGGTGTTAATCTTATTCAATGGATAGGTGAGCGTTTTTCTTTAATTATGATTGGAGCCGTCTGTATCAACGGAGCTTCCAAGTACACTATATACGGTTTCTATTTCATTAATGCATATTAATTGCAGATACTGACACTGGAAATTCTTAATTATCATATCCGTCTGGGAGAGGCTCTAGATTCAACCTTCCTTGAGCGCTGCAGAAGTTTAGATCATATTGTCATTGTCGATGTTCCTCTTTGATTTTTGAAACATGGCCTCCCTCAGAGCGGATGGCCACGAGGTTCCTCTCATACTCCCTCTACAAGATAAAGATTTTGTCGTGGTGTCTGCTCACCTTCTTCATGTACGTTTTGGATTTGCCCTGTCTAGTATCTATGTTGAAGAGGAGGTACTGTTTGAGTCTGGCATTCTGAGAGAGTCGATCCATGTGCAAAGAATGGTAGTTGATGACAATCATGTCTGGCATCTTCGTCGAGGGCGCTATCGAGCTTATGGTTTACCGTCTGTGATGAGTATAGACTCCACTCAAATCTTACCTCGGCATTCCGAGCACTCTACAGTGGACATGCCTCCTTTCCATCGTCACAACCGGAACACTTTAGAACGGGAGCATGTTACGAATGTTGTCACTCCTCTTCCGTTTGTCAACGTAAAGCARGAACCAAATGACCATGTCATAGATCTTTTGAGTGAGTCCAAGGGAGAGTCTCCAAACCAACCAGCCCTTCCTAGTAGAGTCTCCGAGGGTGCCAACATGACACCATCTACTTTAAATCTAACGCCTTGTAGTAGTCCTGCTCTGTCCACGCACTCGCGTCCACCAACATATCCCAGTTGTGCGTCCGCGATTAGTATTGTTGGATGCCTACACAAGCTAGCGGCGATGCATGGTTCTCGAAACGAAGTAGCTTTGATAGACTATGATGCACTCATTCATCACAAGGTGCAGTACCTTCCTACAAATTTTGACAGAGATGTAATTTTTGAGTTGCCTTCTCTTCCAATTTCAAATTCATTGTCCTTTGCTGGGAAGTTACAGGGCATGGATAAGCGTTACGATGGTCATGCTTGGTGTAGGACAATGACGTCTAACATCATCAATCACGACGGCCTAAAGTTCAGGAAATCTTCCTGTGCTGGCCATCTTATCTGTAAGAATTCAGAATGCGACTACTTCAAGCGTTCTTCTCAGCCGAACGAGACTGAGTGGTGTGGTTTTACTCCTGGGCCATTTTGTATTGGTGCCTTTCCTCCGAAGGATTCTACTCTCCTGTGTAAGATATGCAAATGTCCGCCTCATTGCATCAATGTTTGCCATGCTCGAATCTATTACGTTTTTGGAGATTCAGCAAGCATGACTASAGCTTGCATTCATTTGGGGAATCACGTGCATYCTGTAGCTTCAGGAGCATGTAGAGAGTCCTTAGGTGCTGTAGCCRRTCTCATCGCTGGCGAGGTGTCAAAAACCCCTACTGCCACTAACTCTGCCATTGCCCTGGCAGCTAGCAAGAAATTTCTTGATAACCACTTGATACACAACGGTGAAGGTCCGAAGCAGTTGTTGCGAGGAGATTCGTTAGATGATGTCATGGACAAGTTCCAAATACTAAGTTCTCCTAATATCCGAAATGTTATTTCGTCTTTCCGTTCAAGTGGTAAAAGTGGGATRATAGATAGTATCATGAATATGAAAAGAAATTTGAGGTTTGAGTACATCCATGACAGTGTGTTTCCTGGTCAAGGCAAGGAGAAGGTTTACTTGTTTAAAATGCTAGTAGAAGGGCCCAGGAGTGGTGTGGACCTTGTCAATTGGATGCAATCGGGTGGAGATTTGGAGAACGCATGGCTCATGTTTGACCATGTCAAGCGGGTTAAAGAACCAAATTCGGAACAAATATTTCTGCCTTGTTTGGAGATATTAATCACTCTAGGGTATCGGGGATTTCCCCCTCGGCGCTGAGGGGAGCCTTTGCCGCGTAGTAGTTAGATCAAAGTTTAACTGTGTTATTGTAAATGAGAACTATTAGTGGTGATATTTAATTTTTCTTTTACTTTGTCTTTGATATCATTGTTTCAGGACTTAAATGTTGAAGAGATGGCGGACATGCCATCATGCAACTTATCCGAAACARTCCATAATAGGTGGTTGCAACAGTCAGGTAATCGGGGTAATGATTTGTTTGCTGCCACTTCTGATGACTGCATTCGAGCTTTCATGCAAATGACCAATTATCGAGCTTTTCTTAAAGGCAACATATCAAGGTCAGGGCCATCCAAAGAGGAGTTAAAGTTACGAGGCGCTAGACGTAGCGGTGATCCAAATAAGATTGCGGAGGCACTCAATGACTTTCCTGGAGGGGCCGATGTTGCATCACGTATTCCGCATTTGGAAGGCGAAGAAGTATTTGGTAGTAGTAAGCGCAAGCTTGACCTTCCCATTGGGTCCGATGGTGACTCCCATCGTCCAGACAAGGTAAACTTCTCTCAGCCCCGAGTACAAACACGATTGACACGTTCACCCACAGTTGCTTCTAACGAAGCAGACACGCTGGTTGATTCTATCCATGTACCACATGTGACAACTGCAATGGAGAGTGAATGTGATACTTCACAGTGGCATATCGCAAGAATTTCGCACAAGTCYAGTTGCAAGTGTCACGCGCAACAAAGAAGTTCAAACATCCGTTGTGTTGCAAAAATTGCAAAGGGATCTAGAGGTACTCCAGCTCCGACCTACTGTGGTAGAAAAAAACAGTATGGCGGAAACAAGGAGATCATAACCGACTTCTGGTTTTGCCCAGATGATATTGAACAATGTGTACGAGGCTCTAAACGTAGTTGGGTAATTGATTGGCCACAAGTCCCGGATGTAAGGCCTGTACTAACAGGCACTAATTTGACCCGCCAAGAGATGTTGCTGCTACAAGAGGCTGGTTTCCAACTACAACAGCGGCCAACTATGTCCCCTCGACGTTTGTTCACCATGTCCAATGTTTTCCAGGCCGTCTACTATGATCATCCTAGTCCTTTACATGCAGATGCAAATCCAACTACTCAAAGGAGCAAGGCTATTCTACGTATTGCAAATGCTCCTACAACAGAGCACCGCAATAAATGGGAGAGCGCTGGTAATGTCAAGGGAACAATTTTGGGAGTAACCTTGCTCCCCTTCCCTAGACTTGGAGCCATAATCTCCCTTCAATCCGGAATTGAGCCTAGGCARAAGCTTWATCGCATTACACTTGGCATGTATCCGGAGTGCACTTGTCYTGATTTTGTCGACATGGCCGTTTCAGCARTTGGTGGACGCCAGCARTATGTGCATTGCAAACATCTTTATTACTTACTTCGCTACTTCAGCAAAATGAATCTGACAGAGGATAAGTTCATACATTCTCCAAGCTTCAGTTTCAATGAAGTGAAGCTTCTTCTCACAAAGGCTGGTATCATCAAGGTTTYGGAGGATAGTCTTCAACATGTTTAGAAGTCCAACAATACCTAAGTGATCGATGTTAATGATTGAAGGACTGCAGACTAAAGTTAGATGTCTAGCTTCAGAAGTACCATTTTGTATTTGGACAAATACAGTTAAATCTTGAAGTATTTAGTATTGCCTCTTTTCAATCAGAATTTGCATTTTCCTATAGGTCATCTGCTTGCCTTTCACAAAATGTACTTCTATTACTGTAGCTTATGATTACAATTATAAAATTTATACAAATTGTACATAAACACGGTAATAGGTCCACGGTAAGAGGTCCAAGGTATTAAGTCCACGGTAACCGGTCCATGGTGCTAAGTCCACGGTCATAGGTCCACGGTCATATGTCAATGGTCATTGTGTACTAAAATTTACTAAAAATAGTAATTTTTATAATAATTATTAAAAAAATTCAATTTTTTGAAATATTACTGAGTTTTTTACAATTTCAGAACTCCACGCTCACATACTTCCTGCTCAACACTCACACGCTCGCGCTCACATGCTCACAATCTAGCACCGTTGCCTCCCATTTCAATGGAAAACTCTCATTTTAATGAATATAGTGTTCCAATAAGGTAGAGAGAATAGAATGCTTATTCTTTTCACTCCTGTTTTCTTCACTAGGTCTGCCTATGAATTTGGATAGCCATCACACTACAAATAGGACTCTCTCCATCCACCTTGCTGAATGATATCTATCCTTGATTKCCTTCACAGTGCTGCATCATGATTTGGTTGTCCATTGAAAGCTGGACGCGGATTTCTCTAGTTGTGATTATGTCTCAACCACCTGAGATTTCCGAGAAACACCGTCTTGTCTGCAGACGTGCCTTCACCACAAACTAGACAACCGGCATATCCTTTGCCGGTTTATCCTGAAATCAATGTGTAAGCAAGGAAGTCGTTAATTGTCCACATGAGAATTTCCCGCATTTCAAATTGTCGAGAACTACCAAGTGGTTTTGACATGTTCACAGCAAGAACTCTCGCCCACAGTTTCTTCAATTTGTACACCAGTGGTTGCAAGAATACATCGATTGTGTTTTCTAAGGTCCGGGAATGATCATAATCAAAGAAATGAAGAAACGTTTCGTCACCAAATATAGGGGTAAGTTATACAATACCATCATCACAGGCTGAATGTTTTGTCGATTGTAGACTATGTGGGTCACTCCGTCTAGTGCCAATCCCAGCCTTATATTCCTTGCTTCTCTACCAAACTCCAAGTAATGCTCTTGAATGAAACGCCATTGTTTGCCATCCACGATGGACCTCATTTTCCCATCTTTTGAGTGATTGCTTGAGTGCCATCTCAAATATGTAGCTAGTGTAGGACAACGAAACATTCTTCGCAATCTCTTAATCAAGGAGAAATATTGGAGGACTCTAACTGGGACTGATTGGGACCCATCTATAAACCTCAACTTACCACAATGGGGACAACTATCTAATTTCAAGTTCTCCTGCCAGTATAGTATTTTCCTGCATTCACAGCAGTGAATGCTCTCATGGAAAAGGCCCAGTTTCATCAAAAGAGACCTCATTTTGTAAGAGTTTTTTGGACAATTGTTATTCACTAGAAGCACATCATGCTTGAGAAAAGTAAGTATTTCATCAAGACAATGATGACTAACGGAAAACAAAGTGCATAAAGACATAAATATGATGCTAAATTGTAACCTACTTATGGTGGACCCGTCGTACAGAGGCTCTATTGATTGCCGCAATAATTCCTCCAGAACAATGCTGTCGTCATATTCTTCCTCTTCAGATGACATCTCGTCAAAATGTAGCACAGAATCTAGTTCCTCTACCAAATGCTGGAAATTTTGATCGACCCTTGCAAAATAATTGCGTGCCATCTCTTCCAGATGTACCTCTGTGTTGGCAGGGGCCTCTTCAATATTTTCATAATTTGCAGCGTCGAGATACTGCTCTTCATCATCCACTTCTTCTTCACCGTGATGGACATCTTTGGCAGAATGTCCCGGAGAATTATGACTTCACTCATTTCCATGTAGTGAGACATGTGACCTTCAGTCATAGCAATGCTTGAAAGAAAGGTCTACTATGCCATTCTCATAATAAGAAGGATATGCATTCTTAGTAAAGCAACATCCGCTACAATTTGATTACTGTAACGTCATGATCCTCATATATGGCATCAGTTAGAAGGCAAAACACATAATGTTTTCAGTGAAACTAGCAAGTGCTGTGTACAAGAACTTGTTCACGACGACACAGGCATGAACTGTTTAAAAGGTAGCCGCAACAATTCTGAAGCCCTTACCAGTAGAGGTTCCTTCAACCTCTAATCTCGATTGTATTTTTTGTGGTGCCTCTACACAACTTAAAAGGTCTGATTTTTGAATCCATGGCATTTTTCACAACCACAAGGGTATTTAGCAATGCCTTGCCGTGCTGCAAATGCACGCTCAATGTAGTAAGCTTGTTCAAGCTGGTCTCCCATCATTCTTTGTACACCTACAATGTCAAACAAAAATTTAATTACGAACTCTAAGTTTAGAGTACTTGACGCAGATGTAATTTTGTGTCCGTAGACTCCTGAAAAACTGAAGATACATTAAGTTCCCTCTTCTCTATATCCAATCTCCTACTACAGTTATTGTGGATTATGTGCATCCATAGAACATGTATGCAAAATTAGAAGTATTCATAGAAGCATTAATTTGTATTGAGTTAGTGCATATTGTAGTGGACATATACATTTCTTTGATGCAAGATTACTGTTTAGAATGAGGATCCCTAAACTAAACAACAAATACGTGGACTTCCATTAATACCATGCTTACCCTAAATTGACTTTCATGAAACGGCATTACCATGAGCATTTTTAAAAAAGGAGGATACTTAGGAGTATAATGGTGGATGGAAAACTCACCTTTGTAGAAACACAGGGAAGATGTTAGAGGAATTCAAAGCTGTCTCACTTCAATTAGCAACACCTTTGTAAATCAATGTCCAGAGAGCCGTCTTGCGACCATAAGTCAGTGAAATTTAAGCTGATGAAGGTGTAGTACTACCTGGAACTCCGTGTAATATTAATGTGCTCTGAAGACAATGTTCATGTTAGGATTGTCAAGTTGACATTTATTACGGAAAATAACTGAATGAGTGAAAACTGTCTTTTGTAACTCAAAACTAACATTAGGTTGCAGAAAACAAAATAAGATTGTGAACATGGTTGCATGAGTATGAATATTCAGGTTTGCTGTAGGGGCCAACTCCACATCAGAATTGTGAAGGAATTATGGAACATACCTGACGGATGCATACTAGGTGAACTTGGAGACGTAACAAAATTGAAGCACTGCATATCAGTAGTAACCCAAAGATTTAGGAAGAAGACGACGTGTGAAAACTACGGGAGTGAGTGCAGCTGTTCTTTGTAGACGCATCTAAAAACAGTCGGGCTCTCAGAAATTCCATGCATTTTCAGTTCTTTCAGGTACTGCATTGAATTTGAAGTGAAGTTCGAGACCGGAAGAGAAGCACTAGGAGAGCAGCACTACTTGACAAAATTTTGCTGACTTCATATATGAATAGAGGTTAATTTTAGATGAGGAAAGTTCACTAACTGCCACACTTTTATAGTATCTAGGAATACATGCCTTAATGTGATGATTCTTGGGCGCAGCCGCCTACTTTTCTAGGAATTCCAAAACGCTAGGAAGTGAACCTTTTGTCTTCTATGGTTAGTGCATTGTGTAGAAACGCGGCTGATAACGCAAGGGCAATGGACATTGCAAGAACCTCAGCACTCAGTGGACAGGAAGAGTCTTCGTGTGTGGAGTCTGTCCTCACATATTCCATACGAAAGCGATGCTGAAGGCAACTGGAGGACAGGTGATTTCAGTGCTACCAAAAGCCAAATTCATAGCGACTACAACAATTGCAGAGTTCAAAGAAAATCAAGTTGAAGGAGAAGTTGCTATGATATTGAAGAAGGTAAGAAAGAGGGGGAGTGACTCTCAGGAGTACAAAGTCCACAACATCGGAGACATAGGGGACGTCTTATGATCGACTTGGAGATCGTACTCGGTGAGAAGCTGTCAACGCATGCTGTTAAGGAGATCGGGTGAGAATGTTGTTTTCAATAAAAGAATGTAGAATGCACATGTTCATAGAAGACGACATTTCATTCCCCTTTGTTTTGTAGCATAGACAATGAGGTGTGCTGTGGGAGAGACCTCCACATCAGTAGTGTCTGTTGTTCATAGTCAAAAATGAAAGTGATAGAGTAGAGAGTTTGGAATATCTTAATCAGAGTGAAGTTACTGCAGACCATGCCATGGTGGTTGACATTCATAATGGACAAACACAAATGACTGAAAGTGTGGGTTGTTAGAAGATGTCGTCGTTGTAGTGTTCGTTAGTTACTTCTGGCGGATGGCCTCGTTTCCTGTGAAGAGATTTCTCTTGGTTTTTAATATTCTGTCAAGGAAGGTGGGAAGTGTACATTTTTGTTAAAAGCGTGCAAGGCATGCCAAGTGACATTTGAATATTGACTTGCATAGTAGACCGCAGAAAGTGTTTGTAAGGTATATGTTTTGTCAAATACATACGACAGTCATGTTGAAGGTCAACGTAATTTGCCTGGGCAGTTCATGTTTCCTCTGTTGAAAAAAGATGCAAAAGTTATGCATGTACTTCATTTAATATTTTAAATATATTGAGGTGAAGCGCGGAGGAAGGTGGCACTCTTAATTCTTTTTTAATGGAATTATTGTGTCATTATAGTTTCAAAATGCATGTTGTTGTTAATGCACTGTCTTAGGCGTCTGCAAGTGGAGATCAAGGAAGTACTATCCTCTTCTATTGAGCTCGTCATCCGCACAGATGTTGTCTTTTTCCTTCAAGTCCAAATTTACGCGCGGTGAGCAAGAATCTCGACATTATTTTTATCTTTTGCAATTACTTGTAGAACTTGAATGTTGAATAGTATCTCTCCCTGTAAATGATTTGCTAGCATTCAACGGAATGAATAATCCACGGTGTTCCATGGAGACGGTTCACTGTGACAGGAAAAAGATACAACAGAATTGTGAGGTATCCAAGTTTCATTATTTGGAAATGCCGTCCTAGAAATGAGGAATTAAAAGGAAAAGGTATTAGTTGAGAGGAAGTACATGACTAATGCAGTAAGCAATACATTCATGTGTTATGATCATCTGCAGAAGCGGCGTTTGCCTTTCAATTCATGCATGACAGAAAGTCAGTTCAGGAGTGGACAAATGCATGGAAGGAGGAATACATGAGTGTGCAATTGTTAGTGGCTTTTTTGAAGAGTAGTACCTGAAGATGTATGTGACTAATGATATAAATTGCATATTTTATTTGAAATGACAGTGAGTAATGTGACCATGGTAAGAAAGATTATGATGCAGTGAAGTGTATTTCGTGGCCGTTATTTAATTGTGCATGTTACCCTTGTTTTATGTAATT
Source organism: Pleurozium schreberi (assembly GCA_006891605.1). Classification (NCBI taxonomy): domain Eukaryota; kingdom Viridiplantae; phylum Streptophyta; class Bryopsida; order Hypnales; family Hylocomiaceae; genus Pleurozium; species Pleurozium schreberi. Next base: position 127,827 of record VACF01002242.1, read on the forward strand.
CAAAGAAAAGGCGGTTGCTGATTTTTTAATATAATTTGAAAGTTTTCAAGACAGGAAGTATGTCGCCCCAGCAAGTAACATGCAATGTTATGTTAGTAGTAAAGGGTCCCCTACATTAGTCACAGAAGTGTATGTATTATATGTAGGTGACAATGTTATGGACTTCTAGTGGACAAGTGATTTTCCAAAGGGAATATGAGTTTTTTGCTTTTCTTACGGAGACTTGTGACCAATGTGGCAGATGCGGGGTAAACGATCCTCGAGGATTGGAAGTGAGGCATGTCTGTTTGATTTGTCAGTGGTCAAGGAAAACATTTCTCAAGGATTTGATTTGTTGAGAGTCTTATTTGTACCTTGAAACTTCTATGGCAATGTACAAATGTGAGTGTTCAATGGAGGTCTCCATGTGCGTTGCTGATGTGAACGGTGGATGCATTATATCATGGAATAGTGAATCCGGTAACTTCACAAAAACAGGTCAAGTCATTTGTTCCATGGAAGAAAAAATCAGTTGTAGTAGGAGAAGGGAGAACTTTGAGTTTGGCGCAGCAAACAAGCTGTGGTAGAGGAAGAAATGGAGGAGTGTTGACGTCTGCAGGTGACATCATTCCGCAATCACGTCGCATTCCAATGGTTAGAGCCGGTGGAGCACGGAAGGAGAATATTAGTGGACCACTTGGATTTGACGAGAAAGGGGGCAAGCCATCAATGGGTTCTTCAAATACCTTACATGTAGATGGGGACACATGGATTGGAGAAGAGGAAGGTAAGAAGCGCATGGGCTGTTTCCTTGTTAGTGTCAAAGAAGTTCATGAATTCCGTATTTGAAGTTCGTGATTGTATTGGAGGTCATTGCATGAACTAATGTTTTGATTGTTAATGACACATTTTCAAAGGAAAGAGGTTTGTGTAATATCATAAGTGCAGACAATAATGTTGGACAACGCATTGGTAACATGTTTGTGCATGGCCTAGTGAGGATGCTCAGGCGTAATATGAAGATGAATTAATGAATTCGTACTAAGCAGAAATGTAGAAGAGTGGGTGGCAACTTCTCTGTCGTGTTTCAAGTAATTGGTTTGGAGGGATCGGTTTTGTCTTGTTTCTGAATTGCTAGATTATAGTGGCTACGTGCCTAAAGGTGTTTGATGTGGTTGTCCATGAGGAATGTAGGCCTGCCCTTGGAAAATACAATACTGCAAGGTCGTCCTTCTACACGTGGTGGACGAGGAATGTCAACGTTTAAGAAATCTCCTTCAATGATTTTCCCGACCATCTCAACGCGGACTGTTCCCCCGGAGATCTTCAATTGCAGTAGGGAACGGCGATTTGCGGTTCTGCAAGGTGTGAGGAGGAGAGAAGAAGTAAAAACTGCAGGAACTGATACTAAGAAGGGTTGTAGATTTTTACAACCGAAGAAAGTAGTTTCTTCTGCAGTGGACAGAAAAGAGGACAAAAGTGAGGTTCCTCACGAAGTAGAAACGCACACGACCAAGGAAGAAATAGAAGAGGTAAATTATAAGCGGTTTTTTATTTATGCAGAGACACTATGCAATTTCTGTCTGCGGATGTAGCCTATGCAGGGTTTTTTTCCTGTGAGATTTCTTGTGAGGAGTGCCGGTAGAGTGTACATGTAGAGGGCAATGGAAGACTGTAGTAGGGACTTAGGGATAATGACGTCCTAAAAATTCCTTATGTACCTTTTTGTACCAAGCTTTGATGGAACATTATGAAGAATTCGGAGAGAATGCATGCCCACTTCGCAGCCGCCAAGAAAAGCAGAAATGCGTGCTCTAGGCTTCTAAAGGGACGATCCAAATGAGAAAGATATGATAGACAATGAAGATGAAGTTGGCTTATGCGAAGGGATACGTGTTGATGACATGCATGACAAGGAAGACAATGAGGAAATGCTGTATCCAACAGAAGCAAAGAGGAAGAAAGAGAGGAGGCAACAAAGAGCTTGGCTCAAAAAAGAAGGAGAGAAACTACAGAAAGAAGGTCTCTCACAAAAATTTCTTCTAGTAGATGAGCAGACAAAAATGCCATATAGTGGGGGAGTGGGGGATTGGAGGAAGGAGTTGATGTTGCTGTCTAGGGATCTAGACCCGGCAATTGGGAATATGAATAGACAATTGGAGGGTGCAGTCGCAGAGATAGCGGATTGGATTCAGCACACGTGGGAGTACAGCTCTTCAGTGAAGTTTGAATATGTGAAGGAAGTTATAGCCCGTGGTGTCACCTTGAGGCTTGTGGATCTCTGGAAGAAAATTTGTAACGGGGAATCCAAGCCAAGTAGACTGTCGGACCGAACATGGCAGACGCTAGAAAGGCAACTTGATAATCCGGCTTCAATATTCAAGTCAAAAAACTGTCAAAAAACTAATGCTAGCAGGGTGAACTTTGGAAGAACAAGGCCTTCGGGTGAGATTGGAGTGCAACAAAAGCTGAAGAGGATTTTGAAAAGGTCACTAGATTTAGATGAAGTTAGGGTTGAAATGGCTCGAGACAAAGGTTACGATCAGGCCTGCCAAACAGAGCAGGACAATTCAAATGTCATGCATGGACGCGGAGGTGTCAAATAATTAAGGGCGGATGTGGCGCGGATTTGTGCTGCTCCTAGGAATTCAGGGAAGGACAAGAGTAATGAGAACAATCTTGAGAAGCATCCTAAAAATGGAAATGCCGGATTGGTTGTTGAAAACCGTATAGTTGGAAGTTCAGAAACTGTTGTCGGAGGAATGGTGTCGTCAATGTCAGTTCAACAGATTTTTGAACATCCGTTGGTATTAATGATGATGCGACGACTCAAAGCATTGGAAAATAGAAAAAGCGATGGAGCTATCAACGAACCCAGCGGACCAATGAAAATATTTCCATTCAAAATGATAGTGTGGAAGGGACAAAAGGAAAATCCGCATTGCAAGATGTGCAAGTACATATTTGTACAACGGAAAATGCACAGAAATTGTATCTGAAGTTTTGAACCATGATAGAATATCTTAGTGAAACTAAATGGACCTCCATTTGGCATGTCTTGCGTAATGTAATCCATCACTTTTGATGTTGCTTAGATTCAATGCCTTGTAATGTGCAGGATGCCGCACATGCAATGGAATGTGAAGGAAATGAAGGTACTTCCACATCAAAGAGGCAAAGGAAGAGAGCAAAATAAGGGTGATGATATGTTCTTAGTCCTCTTGTGAAGAAGCCGTGATTTGAGCCTCATGTGTGGAAGCTGCAGAATTGAAATCAGAGGGGTTATAAATTCTGTCCAATATGTTTTGCTTGAATAAGTGGTTAGGTTCACTATGTTAGTATTGTGTGAGAGTGGTGCGTACAAGGAAGAAAACCGTAGCTTCTATTATCTTTGCAAGCACTCTGGTTATGGCCATGTCACTTCCATGGTCGTTGCTTTGTGTCACAAAATTGTTATAGAAGGCGTCAAGGTGTATCCAAAGTTCACGTTCGGAATTCTTCAGTGCCAGGAGCTAAAATTTATGCAGATAATGTTGTATAACTTACATTATATATGTATGTAATGTTGCATTTTTTTCTTCCGGAATGGGCATGTAAACCTCAAAAGTTTTTCATTTTGTAAATTTCTGTATGCATGCAATTGGGTTACAACATGGGAACGAGAATTAATTATAAATTTGTGAAAGGGAACAAATAAGTGATGACTGACCTAGCCTTCAGCACCATACAGTTTGCTACAACATTGTTCATACTGTGAATGTTGTTGCTGAGATATGGGTACCCTTTTTTCCCAGAAATTTGTAACACTCGGTACAGTATTTTATGAGCATGTAATCTATTCTTGAAAGAGGGCCAGGCTAATATGGTCATGGGTTGCAATCAAATGGTGGATGACGTAAATTCTGTCAAAAATGACAGAACATTGACAGAGTTCTATCAAACAAGTGGCCAAATCGAGACGTTTCCATTGACAAGTGAACTGACGAAGTTCTGTCAACTATTTGTCAAATAGGACAGAGAATTCCTTGTAGTGAATGGCATGGCACTTCCTCTTAGACTTCACAGAAATGTGAGCTATATGCTACTCTAAAGGGTTACAGTCTGTCTCCAAAACATACTTCACATGATGTCCTAGTGTAGTCACATCTACAGAATTTGCATAAGGACCTTCAATAGACCTCATTTGCACTTGAGAATGGGAAAAATTGACCTCATCATGGCAATGAGAATCACCTTCACATCCAATAGATATGTTCAACTTTTGCTTTGTGGACCCATAGACTTCTCCTCCTTTTGAATGGGAGATTTTTGTACAGGGATCCTTGGCACCTGGCATACTCCACATTGTATCTGTAATCCTTTTGCCATCCATTGATGCCAGTGCTCTCTTCAGCGTCAAGTTGTGTGGTGATGGTCCAAATCTAGAAGGGCCACTGCTGAGATACACTTGGTAGTTTGTTATTTGCATGAAGGTGCAAATCTAGTCGTCACATGTATAAGTTTGCATCACGTGTTCTAGATGCCTAAAGCCACTTGTTGTGAATGGTTTCAGATAGGTTGCAAGTTGGAATATCATCCAACTTCTCCTTTGGCAAGCTCTGCAATAATGAAAGATGTTCTTTAAAAAACAAGACATACACAAAAGAGTTAAAGTCACACTACACTCAAATAAAGGCTACATTGCTACAAAGGATAGGATTTTTGAACTTACAGTCTCCATAAAGCCAAGCCATTGACAATATCTAAAGTGCCAAAATGCTAACTCCCTTAAAGCTTCCTTTGTTGTTGCCTCGGAAGAGTACCACCATGCCTTGATTTGCAAGTACTTGCTCTCTGCCTCCTCCAAGTTCTTTGTAGCTTTATAGTCTCTATATAGCCTAACATGTTGGTTTTGCAGCTTTTGCTTAATAAGTCTATTTGTGTGTTGCTTCATTGAAGTTTCCCATTGAAAAAGGCATGTGCGCTACCGGTCAATCATCTTTGAGAAAGGATTGCCTGAGCCGTAAACAATTCTAACAGCATTCCAGTTGGCTTGGGCACTATCCTCCATGAAGCCTTTGATGTTTGGATTTGGAAAGCCGTTTTTCTCCATTACTCTGTTGAGACATCTCCACATAATGACTTGCCCTTCAGTATCTTTGCATTGCATATTGCAAACTGCAATAGTCATTACTTTATAGTGACCCAAATTGTATACGTGGCAGGCAATAGTGGTCGAGCCCTTCACTCGCTTGACATGATCAAACATAATCCAACAATTTTTGAGATCTCCCCCTGGTTGCATCCACCTTTCAAGATGAACTCCACTTCCGGGGCCATCAACAAGCATCTTGAACAAATACACTTTCTCTCAGCCTTGACCAGAAGACACGCTATCGTGAATATATTCCATCYCGGCTTGCTTCTTCATAGCAAGAATGAGGTCGATCTCTCCAAGCCCTACGCTAGTCCTACAAAAGGAAGCAATGATGTTCTAACATTTGAAAAACTAAAGACTTGAAACTTGCCCATAACAGCATCAAGGGCCTTCCCTCGCAGAATTTATTTTAGACCCTCACTTTCATAGACCAGAAATGTGTCCAAGAACTCCTTGCTAGCAACTAGAGCAATGGCAGAAACTCTAGCTGTAGGGGTCTTTGCCACTTCTTGAGCAATAATTCCTGATATGGTATCCACGGAATCCCTACACAAACCATCTGCAATTGGATAATAGTGACTGCCTAGATGAATGCAAGCCCTAGTCATGTGGGTTGAGCCTCTAACATTCATGGAATTCAATTCAAGCAAATTATTATAATTATGTTTGAAATCTTGAATTGAGAAACTTTGAGCTTTCAAAATATCTTGTAAATACTAAACACTAAACGCAAGTTAAACCATTCTAAAAATGTCGAACAATATTTTTACCAATATATCATACATAATTGTTTGTATTTTATAATCAAATCATGAATGAAATGAAAAACCACTCAAAGAAACAAAAATAATATAGAAAAAAATAATAAGAAAATATCTAAGAATAAGAAAGAAAATGAAAATTGATAGAGAAAAATAAAAATTGGTAGAAAGAAGTGAAAATGGAAGTACAAAATGCTAAAATCAAAATATGAAGTTCAAAATGCTTTTTTTCATGTCATAGTTGATGAAAGTATAAACTAATCCAAAATCCTAAGCTCAATATAATGAATTTGTTTATTATTTATACATTTAAAATTGTAGTTGAATATAATGAACTAGTGTACTATTTATAGCTCTTAGAACTATTTGAAGATTCCATGGGCAATATCTGCATACGCACAGTTCATTTCAAAAAAAATTAATACTCATAAATTGGATTGGATGTAATATTTTGATTTACAAAACTCTAATTTAAAAATAAAATACAATAATTCCTAAACAAGGGATTGGTTATTTTTCAAATATTTATGTGCAATTTTGGAAAATAAAGTACATAACATATTCATGTGTTTGAAAACAACGAAATTTAACGATGAAGAAATTATATTTTCTCCAAAAAAATGATTTTTTTTATGGTGCAATAGAAACTAAAATAACTTGCAAAACAATAATAAAATAATGAGAGTTTTTTTTGCCACAATCATGATTATTTCTTGAGGTACAAGAATTGCATTAGTTTTGACGAGATAGGGTGGTTTAACGCAACAAATAATTGATACAAGTGAAATTCTTACATGTGAGGAAATAAAACAAAAATCAACTAGACTATAAAGAAAATTAGCAAGTATAGCTCTCATTTGATAATTGATATTTGCCTATAGCATTGATCTAAGTCATGAAATGCTATGATCATTTTAAGCTGGTGATTTGTAATTTGTAAGCGCTTTTGCTAAATAAGACATTAAAATTTTTTTGTAACAATAGCTTCAAAAGATGAATAGACCATTTGATGTGGATGAAAAAATGGATGACATTTATAAATTTGTCATTTTCATCCAATGAAAGCAACACTATTGTTACAATTCTTTGCATAAAACTTCAAGCATTATCATGTGCAACTTATTTTGATCATTATCAACTTCTTGATGCCATTCCTAGCAACTTTGCAATTGCTATGACGAAAACATGAACTTCAAATTAGAAGCTCTTTTTTGCAAGGATTTTTTGTGGAGTGACAAAATATTCTATACTTATCCCAAAAAAACTAGGTGGAACTCTAGAATGAACACCTAGGCGTAAAAAGAAGCTAGCTCCATTGGTTAATTAACAGTGTCTATAAGAAGTTTTGACTTGATGTATCCTTGTTATACAAAGCAACATATATTTAATGTTAATCAATAGTGATAAATGATGATAGGTGTGAATCAATCATGGAAATATAGAGGTTACTTGATTAAAATCCAAAATTACTCTTAGATTGTGACTCTTCATCCAAAAAGATTGTATGATTTTTATTCCTTCTCAAAGTTTTAATAATTCTGGAGTAGGTCAATCAAACTAGTCTTGTTTTCTTAAAATTCTAATATTTAAATTCTAACTATTTAATTATAGATAAGAATCACAATAATAGCCCAAGTTCAACCTTTCCTGATTTTATATATTGCATATTGGAATTATAATGGATAAACATTCAGCCATAAACTTATTAAAATTACAGTTGTATAAATTTTCTTTAGCTTATTTGAATTAATAAAATCATAGATGTGCAAAATAATTTCCTTATGTATACATAATTTAAAAAGAAATTACTATTAATTACTATTAGAAAAAAAAATGCATTGTAATAGAATATTTGCATAACTACTGTGAAAATTAGACAAACAAAATTTGAGTTATCACTACATTATAAAAAGTGGAGATTTATGTAAACACCTCCTCCTCCATGCCTTTTGGAGAATTTGAAAAGTCATCCTAATCATCTATTTTTTACCACATTGATTTATAAAGAGAACACAAAATTGAAAGTGAATATAAGAAGTATTTTAATAACCCATGGCAAGCCAATTTGTGTGAATGCATTGCAAAAAAATTTAATATCTTTACACTACTTATAAATTGAAATGAGTCTAATTGTAATATACAAATGCAAAACTTAGAGTATCATGTTCAAATTTCCTTCATAGTTCATTCATGTCATGTTCATATAAACAAAATATAAATCCCAAATTAGAATATATCAATGATTTTGCGTTATTATGTATAGGTTTTAAATTGATTTAATAACCCATATTTGGCCTAATATTTGCGTACATGTATGACATGTTTTTAAATTATTTTTACGGTACTCATAAGTCGGATTAGGTCCAATTTTTAATTTAGGAAACACCAAATTTAAAATATCATAGCCAACTAGCATTTATTTATGCCATAAAATATTAAAAACAAATTATGTAAGTTGAACATAATGAAATTGAGTATGATGTATATTGTATAGGTCTTACAACTATTTAAAGAATCCATGGTGTGTATGTGTACATGCATTGTCATTTTTTTTAATTGTTTATGACTCATAAGTTGGATTGTATGTAATTATAAATTTCAAGCACTAAATTAAGAAAATTTTGGCTAAATGGCTTTCATTTATGTCATAAAAATATAACCAATTCAAAGTTTTAGTTTGAATCAATTAAATATTTAAATGTAATGACTTTGCATCATAATATAGAGATTTTAGAAGTATTTTTATAATCTTTATTTAACCTAATTGTGCACATGCATGCCATGCTTTTAATTGTTTACGGCATTCATAAGTTGGATTCGATCTAGTTATAATTTACAAAACACAAAATAAAAAACACAAAACTTCCCTAGACATAGGAGTTTTTTCAAATGTTGATGACCATGAACTTTTGGAAAATAAAGACTGCATTGTTTGTACATTTTTATATAATATGTTTCTTTTAATAGATATATAACGCAGAATAAATAATTTTTTAATATTTAAAATACGCAAGTGTGCACAACACAAAATGGCATTTGTCCAACACAAAAGGGAATTTGTATAACAATGTTGAATCCAAATTTGGTGTGGGAATCAATTCTTGTCTCATTAATTTTCAATCTTTCTTTACCTCTACAATTGTAAGGGAGATATACCGGACTTTGTGGATCCTATTATAATTTCATGGATGATATTTGAGAATTTGAAATTCTTCATTGCGATTGGCGCCATATCCTTTCTGCCTAATTGTCTATAAGTCTTGATGTGCAGTTAAAAGATCTATTCTTCATTTCTTCTTGTATTTGAGCAAGTATGTGTTCATGTGCATGTGTGTATGCACATCCATGTTTTTGAGCCTCTATAGCTCATATTCCTAATTCATTTATTCTTTTGTTTCTGTGCCACTTTGTTTCTATGCCTCTTTGTTTATACGGCTCTATTAATTGCACTTTTGTTGATCAAGGTCAAAGAGTTTTTTTGGTAGGTACAAAACCTTCAACGTTTTTTGGTAAGATATTACTAACTACCTAAGTATGCATTGAGTTTGAGGTTCATTTCTAAGTTTTTGTTTCTCTTGGAATCTAGTATATAGCTTCAAGGTGAAGACACATGACATATTTGGAATTGCTACCGGATGCAAGTTTTGATTTGAGAATAGGATGCAAGTTTAGATATATACTACTCATGAGATTTTACTTTTGACCGCATTCATAATCAATGAAGTTGATTTCAATTTTGCAATCCAATTGTGTTGTTGCTTCATTGTTGAAATTGATAGTGCTTATGCAAGATTTTCCAATATTATTGCCACAAATTTTGGGATTGCTAAATAGCAATGCTACTTCATTGTGAAAATCAATTGTAATCGAAGTTTGAATCTTGTTGTTTAACTCAATTTGACTTGAATGGACGCACAGATGAGAAGTCAATCAGACTGATAGAAGACAATTTGAATCCTTTCCGATTAACTTGATTTGACTTAAACAAATAGAATCATGAAAACAAGACAATGCAAGGGAGGGTCTGCAAATCTCATTTGAATGTAGACTCAAGCACTGTCCACCTCTAATCTGAACAAGGACAAGTTGCCAAACTCAAAGGTGTAGTGACTGTATGAACTAGGATTCCACAATGTTTGGAGATAAAAACTCAAGGGTTGGAAGTTCATGGCGCAGAATATGAGATGGATGAGGATTGTGATGCAAAAGGACAATCATGAAATCCGAGGTCCTGTAGCTAGTACTCTTTTAGGGTTTTTTTAGTCATTTCCGACTTCTATTTCAATTCGATTTGAGTTGAAAATCCTTCCGTTCACTTCCTTCACTTCAATTAGTAGTTAGGTGCAGATAAATTGGCTAAAACTTTAGCTCTGTAGATTTTGTTACAATATATACCTCTATTTAAAAGATATTCAAATAAATGCTTTTCTTACAAAACACTCTTTTGGGTTAATTTTCAAACTTGTAGGCCCACTTACTATCACAAGTTTGATGCTGATTATGTTGTGCACTATTGTTGAAATTGCTCTTATATCAAGTTTTGACCATGTTTGAGTTGAGTCACTATCTCCACATGATTTATTGTTAGGCATGTTTGTCATTGCTTGATTTGGAAAACACCAAGGACAATGTTCTTGAGGCAATCAAGGAGGTGGCTAGTGATAAATTTTTTGACGACACACTTCTGTCAATGCAGAGTTCTCCTTTTGAAACATTGACTAATACAATTTTTGCTTCTTTGATATGTGTGGTGGAAGATCTCATGAGCTATTTGATAGTTTTGGTAGTGGTGCTTTTGTCTTTGACTTTTGTTTTTTGTTTCGAAGTGTATATAGAATTTCTCACAATCCATTTTTCAGCATTCAAAATATGATCGACAATGCAACTATTTAACTGGTTGGACGTTTTGTTGTAATTTCTTAGCAATGTGTTGGCATCGTAGCAATGAGGTTTGCATTCCATTTTATGAAGCAAAAAACAAAGAATTCTCCCCATTTACCTCAAGGGTGACAAAGAAATGGCTCAATGCCATTTTGATTGAATGGAGGTACTTTACATCTCTGAGGATGTGAAATACTATAAAAGGAAAAAATGATACACTAAATCCAATAAAGTTTATTCTAATTTAGAAGCATTCACCGTTGGTGTCAATAGAGTCACAATCTGACCTCACTATTTGATGGTTCTCCGGGAGTTCAACTCAATTGTGAATGTCCTGGTCCGGATTTCTATGAGAAGTCCTCAGCCATGGAAGCATGCAAGTATTTGTTCCAAGGCTTATAATCCATGTTGCATGTGWTTAGAGAAGAGTAATGCAACGTGTTGAAGTGCAAAATTAGTCATGGAAGGATAGGCAATTACAAGGTAAAGGGAGAAAACAAGGACTTGTTCTTGATGCATAGATGACAAATGAGGCCTCTAAAGGGCCGTTTTAGGCATGTTCCCTTTGTTGTATACAATGCAATGATGGAACGACTAGCTGTTGTCAGAAAAATAATTTAAAAAGAAAACAAAAACAAAAATATAAAAATGTTCTTGAAATGAAATACAAATCTTGAATTTTTTTTTTTCAAAAACAAAAAATGTGACGTGCCAGTCGCTTCACCACGTCAAATTGTTGTTGCAGTGTTGTGGGAACGCAGGAATGCAGCTGGGAACTTGCAGCCTTCCCTGCGCCTCAAAAAACATCTAATGGATGAGGTTTTTCCAAATGAAGAATTCCATGTTCTTAAGTGAGAATAGAATAGTAGTAAACAACTGTCCTATAAAGCACGTAATCAACCACTTAAAGAGTGTGATTCATTTTTATATGTGGTCGTTTGAGGGCTATGGAGCGACAGATGAGATCTCAATCAATCATCTTTTGTCTTATATTCAACGCTTGCACTCAACTAGACCCTAGAGAAACAATATTTTGGGATGTTTTCACTTATTTTAAGGAAGATGACTTAACCAAGTTTAGTGAGCTCACAAAAGTAGTCAAGTATTCTAATACTATTTTTTTTAATGGAAAGAGAAAAATCCTAACCATTCATTTTTTCTTGTGGAATTGGAGACAATCCAATAGAAACAAGTCAAAGTAGATGACTCTTGTATGTTTTTCCATCACGTTTTGGAATCACTATGACAATGACTTGTACGTATTGATTGTAGTACTTCAATTTCATTGCAATTCATATGTATTCTATGTAGACAAACTTGGATGCATATTTGCTTTGTCCGCTAACATAACATATGATTGTATACCACATTGCCTATTTGTAATTGTTAACTTGCCAACCAATGTTTTGATGAACATTTTGTAATTGTTTCTAGTCTTTGCGTGCTGCTTTTGTCCTTGAATTTGATTGTAACAACAAGTGTTTTGCCTCTTTTGATTCTTTGACTATGGATAGTTCTCCAAATCCCAAATCAAATTGGGGCAAATCTTGTATTGGGCGACCACCACGCAATCGACAATGGAATTTTTGATGATGCCTATTGATGGTGAAATTGTCAATAGTCCCCCCAAAGTCCAATTGGAAGAAAGTGCCTTCACCTTGTGAGCTCTTTTTCTCCATTCAAATGCCGTTCACAATCAATCTCACCTTGGGATTGCTCTGGATGTATGCCATCATGCAAAGAAATTTCTAAGCTAAAGAAATGGATGTGGTAGTTGCCCTCCAAGTACAAGGGTTCTAATCCTTTCATTAAGCAATCAAATATCTTTTTTCAAGATCATTTGTCTATTATTAATGTTTTGGAATGTCTTCTTAATCTCTTATTTCATTTTTTTGTACAAGACAAAGACATCTTCACTAAGTCTATTGCTCTCAACTCCAATGGTTTGCAAAAAATGGCAATTGCTAGTTCCAATTATTAAAAGCAGGCCATGATATTTAAAGTCCCTTGACCTCTTCTACCTCGATGCAATTCACTAGGGGTTGTGAGACAGATAAACTTGGCTTCATTTGGGTTGCCATTGATAGGACACTTGGGAACAAAGGTCCTTGAAGAGGCAACTGCAAGAGATTGCAAGCCAAAGATCCTTGAAATCTATCGGATACAATTGAAGACCAAAGATAGTCAAGGCAAGGAAGAAGTTGAAGAGTATAGGAAGCACTTATAGTGGTTCTATTTAGGATAGAATAGCTCTCTTGAGAAGAATGGAAATACTAAAATATTTGTAACAGTAAAAAACTTTGGATTTGTGATGCTATGCTATTTTGTAGCAAAGAATCAAATTTAGAATTAGAATGATGAAACAACCATAAATTGTTACATTTGTGAAAGCCAATTACCTCATGTTTGGAGGCTATGCTAGAACCACCACCACCACTGTACGTTGGAGCTTGGAAGAGAAGGCCTTTTGGTGTCTAAAGTGTCGTAGCACAAGAAAGCACAATTGTCCTAATAAGCATTTAAAAATGACTAAAAACACTTTTTAGGATGACTCATGTATCGTTCCCTAGAGATTTTACTTGTAGTTTCCTGAGGTGGATCGGATTGGGATGCAGAAGCCAACCAAGCACACTCAAACCGGATCTGAGACCGGAAATGGTTTATGCTGACCAACTATTACTAAACCAGTTTCCTCTCAAATCCCACAATCAAAACACCACACCCAAGTAAGGAGGAGTGTCATAATCCTGTACGTCTCCCTATTCGAGCAATTCTTTTCCTATCCAACTAGTCGTATGCGGAATCCGGAAGGAGTGTCATAATCCTGTGCCTCTTCCAGATCCGGATCCGTATCTAGCAATTTTCCGTAACCAAGTATGAAGTTTAACCTCTATGTCGGAGGGATCCGTTCTTGGGATTCTGGAAGGACACGTTAATCCTACCCTTCAATGGTTTAGAGTGACTAAAGTTTCACTTAACAAAACAAAACATAAGACACACACACTAGGCAGCAATTATTCCCTCACAGCGGAAACGGATGTGAATCCAGTCCCACAGGTCACGCAAGGAATCCTCACCAACCTCTCAACACTACAACGACAGTTTCTATCAAGACTAGGATTCCTTAGGCAGAGCTTGGAATTGGATAACTGAAAGGTTCAACATACAAATCCGATTCCTACTTCCAGAAATAGCAGGACCTCTCAGCACTTCGATTGTCCTAAGACTGAGTACTACCAGACTTCATTCAATCTAGGAGTGGCTATCCCATACGGAAGTTCCTAAGGCAACCAGATCGTACTCATATTCCTCACAGTACACTCAATCCTCTTACAAACTCACTTTAATTCCCGGAACCGGATCCGACAGAACCTCAAGACTCACCCTTCCTCCTTCTCCCTGCAACCACAGATATCATTGCCAAGTGGTGATTCAACACCCCCGACCTACCAACACAATACCAAGACTTTTCAGACTTTAGCACATGATAGAATGAATTCCAAACTTTGCTTAAGGGAATAGAAAACAAGATTGAAATGATGCCCCCGGCTGCCATCCAAGGTCATCCCCTAAATACCAACCCAAGGAAACCCTAAAGGTCCCAAGGGAATAAAGCACAGGTCAGGAGAATGACATGTGTCATTCCTTATCCCCCACCTGTTGACTTTCCACCACCTGTCCATCCCGAAAAAAGTGGATCTCAGATCCGAAAAATCCGGATCCGGATGTCCAAGTGCATCCAACTCAAAACTCAAAAGCAACTAACTAATAGCTTCCTATCTACCCCAAAACTTAGGTTTTTGGTCAACTGACCTACGCCTAATCTAAGAAACTTCCTATCTACTTCTTAAGCCGCTTAGGAGAAGGTTCCACATGCTTGGCGGATCCCTTCCTAGCTGGCTGGATTCTACTTGCTGATGCCTTCCCGCCAGCTGTCACTTTCCCCTTGGACGGCGTCCCCTTGAAGCTCGTGGGAGAGATTCGAATCGTATCAGTGTCTTCTTCTGATTCCACTTCCGGTTCCTCATCTGGATCGGATCCAGATTCTGACTTGCTGGCCGCTTCCTTGGAATTGTCTGGCGACTCGTCCTCCTTTGATTGCTGACTGACGGGAGATGCATCCCTTGCCCGTTTGGCTGTTGATTTCTTCTTGATCGTGTTGTGCTCCTTCGGTGATCGTCTGATGTTCGTGCTCTGGGGTGTGCCCATCTTTGATCTGGACTTCCGAGCTTCAGTCTTGGTTCCGGATGCAGGTGTAGACTTTTCTTCCTTCACCGCTTTTAGTTTTGGGGTGGCTTTTGCTGGAGTCTTCTCCTCCTCTGGCTTGCTCCGTTGCTTCCTAGATGCCGGTGTAGACATCTCTGCTGTCTTTGAAGTCAAAATGTCCTTCCTTGGGCTGACTGTCTCTCTTTGTCTTGGGCTCCCTTCCCCTTTTCAGAGGCTGACATCCTTCACCAAATGCTTTCTTTTATCTGAGGATGACTTATTCTTCTCTGAAGACTCTCTCTCAGAATCCTCTTCCGTATCCTTCTCATCCTCACATTCTGGCTTCTGGGGTGGAGTGAGATTCAACTTCACCATTGTGGCTGCGGAATTATACGCTACCTTCTCCTCACTCCTCAAAGTCCCCAGATGCTGATACAAGTGAAAGACAAAAGGACCAATGGAGGTGGCCTTGGTGTTGCCTAATGCGTGGACCATCTTGCTCACTAGATTCCTAATGACCTCAGCCCAGCAGACTTTCCTTTCTCCTCTTAGTGCTCCAAAAATCATATTGGCCCAAATTACAGTAATTTGGTTTGGCCTTTCCGGATACAGAATGGGGACCAAATACTCTAACAACCTCTTCTCCCTCGGGTCCCTACAATTTGCTATTGCGTAGCCATCCTTTGGGTTGGGAGGGTTCATAAATTTACCTTCCGCGTATTTGTTAGTCCGGGATGCCAGCCCGTCCCCAACACGCGGAAAGTCGTACGTCTACTTCCACAACTCTATCGTCCACTTGGCCGGAAGCGCTTGGACCGTCTTGATCCACTCGTTGGACTGTCTATCCATCAGCTCCCGAACCATGTTGTTGTCCCTCAAGCTCCAAAGTCGACTCAGAAATCCGCTGCACCCCAGCTGCTCCAGATCCGCGTCCAGTTGCTTCCTCTCCTTCTCATCCTTCGGAATCACTAGGTAGACAGTCTTGAATTTTAGGTTTACAGAGCCGCTCCCTTCCACCTTCGCCATACCCCTCAGAGGTAGCGCTCACACTCCAGCCTCCGTCTCCCTCAACTCAATTCTTCAGTAACCGAACAACTCAATTCCTCACGGCAGGAACCGGAAATAGAGAGCACCTCCCTCCAAGCTCCAAACGCTCAGCTCCATGCGCTCCAGCAGAATGGAAGACAAGAAATGAGAGTGTGGGGTATAACCCTTCCCCCTTTTCTTTCCCGTTCCAGCCACTAACTGTTAGGGTTAGCCGTTTTCTGGCCAAGTATCCGTTCCTGCAGAATTCTTGGAAGATCCGACCGTTGAATGGTCCTCCGTCACATCTCAGGAATCCGTTGGATCCAGAAAATGTCCAGCTGGATGCCAATATTGGTTTAGTTGGCTCCCAATATATCTCCGGATATATCTCCGTGATTTCTACTAACTATATGCGGAATCAAGGATCCTCATCCGGTTCTGGTTTCCGGGCAGAATTAAGAAACTTTTAGGAGTTTCCTTAACTAAATTATCTATTTAGTTCTACCACCCTATTGACTAAATCTTAATGTTAGTAAAGTCCTAATATTCCATGCCTGGAACCAAAAAAAATATGTTAAGATTTGAATCCTCACCCGGATTTTATAGTAATATCCTCTCTCATCTATTTTCAAGTTTCCACATAAAGAATGAAGTCAATAGAAAGCTTTAGCTAAAGCCCAAGACAACAATGGACATGAATTTAAGGAAGTAACCAAGCATGGAAACTTTAAGAACAAATTATGGGCCATTCTCTTTATTAATTGCTCTCACAAACGGCAAGGAGAATGGCATAGTTTGTTTCTATAACTTTCTAAGTTCTTTTTTGAATTGTCTCCACTATTGACTTGGATTCCAACTAGTGATTGCAATCAATGTCATTCTTTGGACATCATGGTCTCTTTTTCTCAAGCAACAGACTTGCAATGGTGTTGATTTCTTTGGCAAAGTCTCCAAACATGAGGTAATGGGCTACTAGAAACACAATAACTTATGTTGTCTAGTGCTTCTACAAACTCTTGTTTTATATTGTGTGGATTCAATACATGTACATTTGATGATTACTTTCTATAAATTGTGAATTATTTCATAATTATTTTATAGTATTTTAGAATTACACAACTAAATTATGTGCTTTGCATGTCTCTACATTGTTTATTTTGTATTTTTTGATGAAAGATTCTCTTCAATTTATAGTTTGTAGGGCTTCTAAAACCTCCCATTTCAATAGAAAACTCGCATTTTAATGAATATGATGGTAAAAATCTTTTGAAGACCTTGGAATTATTAACTTTGATGTTTACGAGTTTGCCAATTTGACCAACACGCAGAAAATGAGGGCCAATGCAAAAAAGACATTTGCAGACCACAAGGAGGGCAAGAGACAAGAGGTTTAGATGAACAAAGAGAAGAAGGAAGTTGAGTGCCTAGCTAAGTTGGCTTAGAAAGAGAAGGAGGCAGAGAAGGAGGGGAATGGGAAGGGCAAAGGCAAAACAAAGGTTGAAAGCAAAGGACAAGATACAACAACTTCTACGGTTGAACAAGGTTTCCAAATGCAAGGGAAATCTCAAAATGCCACATTTAAGTACTTTTGGACTTTGGAGAGAATTCCCGACTATTCTTCAAAAGATCTCCAAACAAAGACTACCTACAACATGTAAGATGAGACCGCAATGATGTACAAAGTAGGAAGGACTATATTTGATAGAGCTTGGATATATATGAAAAACTCTACAAGAAAATATATTTTAGAAATTCAAATTTGTAGACTACATTTATTTGTATATAGTTAACAAAATTATCCTGAAATTTCTTAATGTAGATTAATACTGCAGATTTGCTTTTCAAAGTTGTAGATTATGTACAAACAATGAGCATTCATATTCTTACATGTATACATGATTAGACAAAGGCATTCAAGTGCTTCATCAAACAGAGAAATTCTATCATTTAACTTAGGAATTGGAAATTTGGAGGTCTTTTGATGTCATCTCCTCAACATAACACAAGTATATATAGAATGACAAGTCCAACACTTAACTTTGAAACTAGAGATCCAGAAATCTTTAATTTCAAGATCACTCCTCAACATTACACAAGTACATACGCAATGACAATTCCAACACTTTCACTAATAAAGAAATTGGAGATCTAGGGATCTTCTTATGTCACCATCTCAATATTACACAAGTACATATACATTGACAATTCCAAAACTTAACTAGAGAATTGGAAATTTGGAGATCTTTCAATGTCATCCCCTAAACATTACAGAAGTACATATATACAAAATGACATTTATGTAGTGAAGTAAGGTTGACTTATCACAATTTATTTACTTAGATACATTAAAGAATAAATGTGTTCCTTTTGTATGAAGAAAACCATGGCTCATAGCTTTGAAGCTAGTCTATTTGACCTTTGTAATGCAGGTATCCCTAATATCTACCAACATGGGTATTATATATATAATTGCATTGCATGTTTAAAGAATCCATGGCAATGAAAACAACAATTTGATTTCTAGGAATCTTGCCCATTCTGAGACTTATTTAAGAATTTTTTCTAAGATCACAAAGATTGGAATACGGCTTTGACTTGTCCAATAAGTAGCATATATATATATATATACAAAAAATATACTTGAAATAATCTTGTTTCAAATCATACAAAGAAATAAGGTCTTCCAATGTCAATGAATTCATTTTCAATCACAAACCAAGGGATTTTTATGCCATTAAACTTCTAATAAGTGCTTAAAAGTCATGCATGATTTTGATACTTTGACAAACTTCCACGACCCCCCTCCTCAATGCATAGTAGATTAGTCACTCAATGATCACTACCTTCTGCAGAAACCCAATTTATAGCACAAGGTCAATTGTAAACAACCTTTAACCATAGATGTAGACAACCTTCAATCACTGAGAGTCCTTGTGCGTTTCCAATATATACTATCAAATTGAATTTATTATAACAGATTTGATGCAAATTGTATTATACAATAACAAAAGATCCATGTTTTGTGGAAAAATCACTTACTACAATAATTCAACATTTTTATTTGTCATAAAATTAGCAAGAAACCATTCAAAAATATAAGGGCTTCCATTTCAATTCACGTGCATAATTATAAATCATGTATACTAAATATAGGTAGATACTAGTATCTTGAGACCTCTAGATAAAAATTGACATAGATAATTACTACACTTCCAATGTTTACTTTGAATTCAACAACTTGCACTTGCAATTCCAACTAAAAGATAACTTTACAAATTCAATTATATCAGCAATATTGCATCACAAATTTCTGAAAATGGTTTGGAGAGGTCTATTGTAGAAAATCGTTTATAAAAATTCCAAAACATTGTAGACTATTATCATCCATTTAAATTCAAATGATTTTTCAAGACAATGATTAATTTATGTTAATGTGTAGTATAGGAGGTCTCAGGAAGACAATCATGAAGCTACGATTCATCTTATCCAATTTAACATCTTGCACTTGCAATACATATTGAAAGGAAAATTTACATATTAATATATTAAAACATGGTTGTCATTCCAAACCATAAAAGATTCTTGAGGGAATTCAATAAACATTCCACTTACAATAGTTACAAAATGTTTGAGGATGATACATTAATTTTACTCTTTTTTATGTAGAATTGCAGAAGTAGAATGTTCTTAAAGAATCCGCCAACCTTCAAGATCTCCAGATCTCCAGATAAAACCGCAAACAAAGAATTACCAGTCTTGAATACATGCCTATAGAATTTAAAACTCCAAATTCTTCAAATGATTCTTCAAGATCTAACAATCAAGAAGACATTAGCCTTGACAAAAACTGGCACAACTTTCACGCTAAGGCCGCTAACATCCATCAAAAAAGTCATTTGTTTCATCACAAGACTAAGTCTATGGGTAAATAACGCTACAACAATTATTCAACAAGTTCGTAACTTGACTACCATCAATTGTTCAAGACAACATACTCTAAGCAATTAAATCTAGCTATGGCAACCCAGCTTTAGTTGTGTCATTATTGATGACGTCCGCTATAGAGATATTCAAGACCAAATCCTTGAAGTTGAGCTCTTCATTGTCAGCAAAGGCTATTATTTCTGTTCTTTGAGTTACAATATTTTCCGTGAATTCTAGTAGGACCTGTCGTACGCACAGTCTCGGCGTAAATATCCTCACAACACCCAAAGCTTGTAAGATGACACAAAATATCGTCCCAGAGGATTCTAGTATGTTGTTGCAAGCTCATATTATCCGGATTAACTCTCTTTCCTCTATCCGTCCAACTATCATTCTTTTTTGGATTTGTGTATCCAAAATCCAATCCGGATCTAGCCTCTTTTAGCTTTCGGTCACGTCTTCGCTCACTCAACTATTTTTGGATGCCTCTGTTTTATCTTTAGAGGGTTTGCCTTTGATCTTATAAAGGGGCAGGAACTCACCACTTGTCTCACACTCTCGCCTCATTCATCAAAAACACAAACATTGATTACTTAGTTTTGCAGTAGGATTGATAAGAGAACGTTCTCACAACTTCCCGGATGGCCTATCCAGCAAGCACGTCACTCAAATCCGTCTCACACTTCTCCCACTACAACGACAGATTAAAGACACCCGGAATTCGACAGGAGGATTGTTCTCTAGAGGTTAGACTGGTCCGGTGGTTGGCAGACCTTCCGGTATGTGGAGATTTCCGCTAGCGATTGCTTACCTCCACACGGAATCAACTAGATTGCGGACCCGCATCCGCACCACTTCTCCCACTGGATTACTGTTCCATTCATTTAAAGGCACCACGCTCAAACTCTCGTTCACAAGCCTAGAAACTCAATACAAACGCTCTTCCTCAATTTGACCCAATCCTCTAAGATCTGTATTTCCCTTCTTCTCACTTCCTCTTATCCGTTCATACTCAAGCAAACACCCAAGTTACAAACTCTCGCAGTTGAAGTCAAAACCAACATGCCCATTGATGGCTCAAATTAAAAGATGGAAGTACAAAATAGATGATTGAAAATGATAGGACAAAATGGGAGGGCAACAACATGCCCGCTCTTTAAAACACAAAACCAAAAGCAAAAAGCCGGCCTGGAAATCTGACCAGCAAATCAAATAACCACCCAAGATACCCGGAAGATCAAACACATGAGATCCTAAAAATCCAGAACCTAGGCCCACTCTTGGAAACCATTCTGGAACTGAAAATCAAACCCTAGCTAACTAAAATTTGAACCATTACTTTCCCTTCCTCGCCTTCTTTGAACTATTGCCGCCTTCAATTGATGGCATCCGGATAGTCACTTTAACCAGAGTCGTGACCGGAGTCATGACTAGGGTTGTTTTGACAACCGCACTGGTCTGGATCTTTCAAGGTATCTCTGGAGGAGAATCATCATCATTTGTTTCCAAACTCGTCCTCCTTTGACTTCTCGATGATTTGGACCTCCTTTTCTTCATCAGATGCTGGAGACTCATTGTCCAACACAATCTTCTTTGTGTTTTTCTTTCTTGGCATAGTCCGTCTCATGCAGTTGAAATCCTCCGGATGGGTCCGGGTTGGGTTCACAATTTCCATCTAGCCAAACAGATCGCAGCAGACCGGCGGTCCGGATTCCTTAAAAACATTGGTCGGAGTGGGGTAGGAAGCCAAAGCAATTGGTGGGATGGAAACTTTAGGCGGAACCGGGAGGCTTTTCCCCTTTAGTCTCTTTTYCGGCTCGGCTGTTGTCTTCCCGCCTGCCCGTTCCGGTTGTGCTTGACATGAGGATTACCCTATCTGAGATAAAAGGGCCTTTGGTCCTTCCGGCTGCAATTGCATTGGTACTGGCGGAATCAGCTTACCCAAAGTCCCCTTAACGAATGGTACTTCCAAAAATTGAGAGAAGTCCATCGGTTGGTTCGGATGGATCCGTTCCAACAAATGGTGCATCTCAATCAATACGATTTCTATCCGGGATGAAAAATCAATCAAGATGGTAACCACCTTGGATCCGGTCACAGGGACTTCTTTGGTCAGCCGGGCATCGAAGAGAGTGGCCCTGGCAACGACATCTACCAGTTCCGCCACCAATCTTGATAAACCCTTGACAAGGTGCAGCGCCTCTTTTTCCTTCTGTCTTGATGTTGACAACTCTTTTTCTGCCCAGTTCACCTAAGATTGGAGGTCGTCTTGTTCCTTCTTCAGATTCTAGATTTTCTCTTTTTTCTCTCTCAACACTTTCGGACCTAGTCGTTGTCAAAATTCTTCTACGATGTTATCCTGCTCGACGCCTATCTCTTTGGAAATGTTGACCAGCATCCGTGTAAAGGTCTGGTGATACGCTTTTGCTTGCCTCACCCACTCAACTCCGGCGTCGTAGAACCAACCACACTTGACGTATGCCTTGATCTTTCCGGACTATTTTCCGGCAAGTGCTTTTGTGAGCCTAGATTGGTGGATTTCTTCTTCTTCTCCCGCCAGTACATCATAGGCTCTGCCTTCTCAAGCTCTTTTCCTTCCGATCCTAGCTCCTTTCCTTCCGATCCTAGCTCCTTTCCATCTACTTCACGCATGCAACCATACTTCAAGATTTCCAATCCGGTTTTGTACTCTATCGACTCTCCGTCCTTTAGAACCTCGTGATGATGATAAAGGTGGAAAAGATAGGGGCTGATAGGGATATGCTTGCCTTTCCCTATGTGATCCACCAGTTTGGACACTACCACCGCAATGACTTTTTCCCAGTATACCACTCCGCCCTCTATCGCACCAAAGATGGTGTTGGCTATTATGACCGTAATCTGGGTCGGCTTGTCTTGATATAAAATTGGAATAAAAAACTCTAACACTTGTCTATGCCTCTTATTTGCACAGTCAACAATAGCGAATCCCTCCTTGGCGTGAGCCAGATTCGTAAATTTTCCAGCTAAAACTTTATCCAACCGGGAGGCAAGTCCGAATCCGGATTTTGTGAACCCATAAACTTCCGTCCAAGCCTCCTCAATCTAGGTCTCGCGTTGAGCCCTCATTGTCCTCTCATATTGATTTAGAGCTCCAGTGATGAGCTCCTGAATCATGTCCTCATTTCTAAGGCTCCATGGCCTTTGGATCAACCCGTAGCATTCCATCCTCATTAAGTCCTCATCTAGTTGCTTCCGGATGCTTTGTTCCTCAATGATGGTCGGATAGACCATCCGCGCCGTAACCGTATTCTTCAGGCTACTTCCTTCCGCCATGGAATGCTAACAAAAACAGTCGGATCCGTGCGGATTCACCAACTCTATTGTTACGATCACTATCTCACCACTCTTTCTCTCAACTATACGTGCATAGGAATACCGCGGAGAAAAAGAGAAAAGAAAGAAGTGGCAAGCGGTATAAGTACCCGTCGCTCTATCAACGGTTCCGAGGAAGAGCCATTTTTCCGTAACGGTGACCTAGGTTCCTAGGTTGGAACCATAAGTCTTAGGTCTCTTCTATCCGGCCTCATCCGGATTTCTAGATCCGATTTGGATCCGGTTACAAAAATTCCATAATCACTTCCTACGCGACCGGAAAGTGGCTAAGGCCATATTTATACGTACATGGCTCTACTTCCAGTTTAGTGTCAAAAAAATGAAAAATCTTACCCTATTCTATATCTTATTTTATACTAACTCTATCCGTTCACGGTTTCTGTACTCCTACAGGACCACTTTCCTCTTCAATCCTCTTTGATGCTAGATTTAATTACTTCTAGACTTTGAAGAAGTGCTAATTGTAAAATTGCTAAAATCTCCAAATGTTTAATATTGCATTTGGAGATTTTTGCACTTCCAATGTTTACCTGGAGACCACTTGGAATCAATTGATCTGGATGTTTTTAAGTGCTTCAAATGTTTCCCCATTTATACATGTATCTGGAGATCTCCTAGAATGACATAATACAGGGCTTTTACATGCTTCAATTTTTGCACCCGTAACTATTTTGAGAACCCCAATTGTACATGTATTTGGAGATCTTCAAGATTGAAGTAATATAGACACTTCACATGCTTCACATTCTGCATCCATAACTATTTCAGGAAGTGCTTTGTGTGCTTGGGAATGAGAAAAATTATATGGTTTTTGACCCATCTTCCTCAAAATTATCTTAAATAATTCCCTGACTATGAAGGAGTTTACATAATTTTATTGGGAGATTTCTAGATAAGGTTTCCAAAATTACCTCCATGACAAGGAATTCTACATCTAATATACAACATAGAAGACCTTCCAAAACCTATCAAGAGATCTCTCAATTACAGATGCTAGAAGCAAATATAGCTCCCACCTTCTAAGCACTTGATGAATAATTGTAGGATATTGTATACACCTTACTCACTCCCCAAAATCCACGTAATACTTCTCGTAATTTCATAGTTATTTGGAAGATTGAACTCCAACAAAATTGAAAGTCTTGAAAGGGAGTGTGGAAAAATGATGGTAAGTTTAGCAATCTTGTCCACAAGAGTGTAAACAAGTCTCTTTCTACTTTAGATACTATACTTGTATAATGACTATAATATGAATATTGCCTCGCTAGGTGCTTACTTAATAATAGTCAAGATTTAAACTTGAAAATTACATGGGTAACTAACTTCGGCGTAAAGGACAATCTTAATCAAAGATGCAAATGCATCTATACTCTTCATATCTACATTTTTTTCATTCAAGTACGTACAAGTTCCAATACAAGAAATGAGAGAAAATACAACTCCAACAAAAGGTTTAGTGTGATACTTCCCTACTCTAGCATGGAAAAAATCAATTGTAGGATTGATACATTCATCTTTTGACTTGTTATATTTAGAATTATCATCCTCAAAAACTTTGTCAAATAGTCATTGTTAAAATTATAAAAAACGTAGTAAATTGAACATAGCTTCTTCTTGCAATGCAAGAAAGGGAATGCATCTTGGAATCTCTTAATGACCATGAAGACATGGCTATGGCATTCAATCAAGAGGACACTTGGTTTGCTGTATAACTCAAATTTTCTAGGGCAACCTTCAACCATTTCTTAGGAACTATCCACAATTTCAAATCTACTATCTTGAACCAATTTGAACATACCATACAAGTTAGACCTATAGGTAGGGGGATTGTTTTCAACAACCCATTTAACGTTCCAACAATTGTTGTACCTTAATTTTACCATATTTTTTGAGTAGTCAGGTTGCTGAAACTAAAGCAAGAACTTCCCATTATACTCATCACCTTATAACTTGCATAAAAAAGACAATGCACGTCCTTGCTAAACAAAACAAGTGCAGAGGTATTCAGGTTGTAGAAGCAGCCATGAACCAAGGTGTATGTCAAGTAAGGGATTAAATCTATCTCATAATGTTTTATTTGCAAGGCCGCAATAGAAGTCTAATTTATCTTTTGTGAAAAAGACAATCAACAATAGACAAGGAATTTCATCACACTTAAATTTTGAATTGAATTGTGGCAGGAAGCCTTCAACCAATTTGAAAGGACAAAYCCTAGGTGACACCAATAAATAATGTAAAAGATAACTAAAATAAAAAATCTCCATCTGTAATCAACAATTCGAGGTGCAAACRMATCAACTAGAGATCTTTAGATGATTAAATACACTAACATAGAATTAGAGATACTTTTTGGTTGGTCTTAGGTTGCACATGTTTCCAATTATTTCTTGTAAGTAGAAACTTCAAAGTGTCCATTCTCCCGTAACCAAAGCAATACACTAGGTGGAGCATTTGGTTAGTATCCTCATCAATGATTGCTTTTATAGTTAAAATGACTTGAACGGTTCAATTCTAGGTTGTTTAACCCTTTCGTTTCCATATGTCTCCAAAAGAACGCCTTTTTCATACATTAGAATATATAAGTATGGTATGTTGACTTTGAAATTTCATGCTTATGTAGCATGCCATAAGCCCATAACGCACACTTCCACACCTTCTAGTGTCATGAATTTCAAATTTCGGTCCCTTTCAAAATGGTGAGTTTGTTTGCCGGCAATGGTCCTATATTTGTATTGGTCTTCAAATGACTTCAATTGGAATCTCTACTTTACCATAAACATTTTCTTGTGAGAATTTTTTTGGCAACGCAACTTGTTGTAGCATCTAACGGAAGTAACCTTCTAAATTTCACAATCCTCAGTTTTGCAGATGAATTGCAAATCATAGATTGGAATTTTGCACAATAAATCAATAAGGTACTTTTTTTCTTTCTTCCTTCAAGATATGCTAAGGGGCCTTGAACAACAAGAATGGTAGCAAAATAGTCAATTGTTATTTTAATTATCAACCATTGAAAAACCAATAGGTAGAGTTGAGTCATTATGGCTTCTTTTTTTGTCAAGAAAACACCCAATATAATTACACCTACATGCTCACCAAAATTATCTTCCGCCCTCAAGCAATAAATTTGGCTCAATGCCTCAATAATGTCCTTAGAGTTCTGCCGATGCACCTCAAGCCCAATCCAATCATTCTGTAGAACAAAGGGGGGAAAAATCCATTAGAGAATCTTAACTTGGTTTGCTATCTACCACATTGTCATGTCACTTAGAACATTCAACAATACAATATCTCTTTAGGAGAGGGAAACAAAGATTCTATGGGCTTTTTGGATAACAGAATGTGGCCAATCCAAAAGAATGTTCACCCAAGCCATTGGCGTTTAGAATAAACACCCAACCAATCCTCCTCCAACTTCACTAAATTCCACAACAAAAAGATTAACTTCATCTCTAATATTTAATGCCTTAGGTCGAGTTATTGAGTTGGATGTCTAGTTGTATATGGGACTACCTCATTGCCATAGAATTCACTAAAATAATCCATTATTTAATGCCCGTCTCAAACCCWAACTATATTGGGAGAACTTGAAATGTATGGTAAGCTTGACAATTAAGCAAACGTACTAAAGAATTAGATACATCCTGATATTTATTCATTGGAAAAAATTCTTTATCCTAGTTTCATCTAGAGATCTCCAAATGCATAGTAAACAAGACACCTATTGTACGGTGAAACAACAAGGGCCAAGTAAATCCTTAATAAGACACTCAACCACCATCCAACCTTCATGAGGAGATCTCCGGATGAGGGGTGACCTAGTGAAGTTTGCTAATCAATGGTAATGCAACATTTAGCCAATTCAATCCAAAATCAGATACATATTTCCAAACCCACTTCCATCTGGAGTTCTCCAGATATAGTGTGATCCAAACAAATTTGCTAACGCAACATGCAACCAATTGAAGAATCGTATAGACATGCGTTTTTAAACCCATCCCCATAATTTGAAGATCCAAAGATAAGGAGTCATTTAATGCACCCCGTTGACATGGCATGGAGCTAGTCCTATCCTGTTGAAGGTATGTGTTGTCAAACGTTCTTCATACGGAGATCCCTAGAGAGGGTTAGCCAATGCACTCCATTGACGCGGCATGGAGTTAGTCTTGTCCTATTGAGGATATATGTTCTCAAACGTTGCTCCATCTGGAGATCTCCAGAAGAGGGGCCAACCAATGCATTCCGTTGTGTCATTGACGTGGCATTGAATTGGTCTACTTTTGTTGTGAATAGGTGTTCACAAACCAAAGATCATTTAGAGATCTCCAAATAAGACATTATCCTATTAGTAAGGAATTTGTTGATGTAACATCAATGCAGTCTAACTTTAATAAAAATCCACGTTCCAAACCCCATTTCTATTTGGAGATCTTCAGATGAAGGGTCAAAATGACCTCTATGCTGACGTAGCATCCAGCTAGGCAAATATTAGTATTACCACCAATATGTATTTTTTGTATATACGCTTGACTTATGTAGACCGACTTGT
>VACF01002243.1:0-48824 GCA_006891605.1 Pleurozium schreberi
AGATCGCATTGAACTCTGAAATGGTCGCATTGACAGAGAATTGTCGCAGAAACTGTAAATTGCACGAGCATTGGCGAAACAACCGAGGCTGCAAAATACTCTGTTGTTGGGAATGCCGGTTTTCTGCATGTGATGGTTAATTAGGGTTGGGAAATGGTGGGGGTGGTGGAGTTCTTGCTTTTGGTTTTTGTGGTTAGAGTAACTTATGGTTCAGGATTTGTGGTTGTAGATTAACTGATTCGGTGCATCATGTGGTGAAGAATCGGTTTACTTACATGGGACCAAATTGGGTGTCAGTGATAAGCGTTGCWTATTTGGGTCGATAAACAATTGGAAAGAAAAGAGTTCCCACTTGAGTCGGTAAAAAATAGTTTCGCYCAATTTGGRCTTCTTGGTGCTSTAGGGGTTAAYRTARCATATKCCTTAATGAAATGGGAGTAGYGGTAAGAATTGTGTTCCCAACACTGGGATGCAGTCGCTTTGTGRCATAACATTCTTGAAAGAAACTCTTAACAGCTTGGGGCGAGCTCCTAACTYAAGGGAGAATTTCAAGATTCTTCTTTCTTTGAGACACGTCCTGTTTCATCTTGAGCTCACAATTGAAGGAGGAATATTAATCATATMCTTTTGTTTTAGATGTTGACAGATGAATAGCAAAATTGCTGCACTTATAGAGGATGAGATATCTCCATTGATGTTCGTCATGTGACTCTGTTTTTCTGGTTTGTCTTGCAAATTTGGTGTTCAGGCCGGAGGATGTGCGGATACCATTTGAAAGATTTGGGACTGTGAAAGACGTGTATCTTCCGAAGGACTACTACAGTGGGTACGTACGTCTGCTTCTGAAGCCTGCTGGCTCTCAGGACCTAGTTTGTGTATGGGGAAAAAGAAATTTATATTCTGTCCTACCGGTATGTAGCCCAAGGTGAGCCGAGATTACGTGCGATGGAAACTGGGAAACAAGGAAATGAAAGTGAAGATGGTGATGACGACTAGCGTTTCTTTCTAAAGGTTTGTGTACACGGGTGCTTGAATTTTGCTTTTGTATGTTTGGATGCCATTAGGTGGCACCATGCAGCGGGGTAAAGATCTTGAAAGCCCTCCCTGTTGTCAAAAGAGGAAAAGCTAGTAGAGAGTGTTGAAGAGCCTCAGAAAGAAAATGCTTGAATGTTACAAGTGTTATGAAGTTTCGTGTCGGAAGRCCAGGTGGCTAGGATGTTGAATTTTCTTCTTACAAAGAAATGATCCTTTYACCACTTCAAGAAAGGTTAATCTTGGGAAAAGTGATGAAGAACTAAAGCACATCCCAAAGCTCAAAGTAGGAAGACAGCAAGAGGGGGGGGGACAAAGTTCAAAGTTGCCAAAAGATGGCAAGGCCTTCCAATCTGTCGAAAGAGGAAGACGAATGGAGGTTTGAATTCAAGAATTTTTGAAGAGAATGTRATTGTTGTTCCCCTCCTGAGAAGAACATTACCTGTTCCGAGGGTCAGTTGAGGTATGATTTAACTAAGGCTTCTCTTTCTGTTCCTACATGAGGGGGACTGCCTTAGTGCCCACAATGAGGACCATCAGATTGTCCAMTGGAGGTCCTGCTCTTGTGGAATTGGCACTTGAGCCCCTCAGGATTCGACGTCTCTCTGCGGCAACTACGTCAGTGAATTTCATGGGTGAAGTAAATGTGAACGTGAGTGGTAGATGTGAGAAACATRTGTGAAGMTTAATATTCTTCCGGCAGTTTTGAATTGAATCAATTCGTACTTGGTTTCAAGGTGGAAATTTGCAGCTCTTTCTGAACCTGTGGGTACTTTTAATTATCAAAACATTGACGGTCAGAGTACTGAATAAAACTGTCGGTGTTGTAGTGTAAATAGATGTATCAATGTGGGCATCATAGGCACCATTGKTTCAATGTTYCAGTGTGTTTTTGCAGAGAGCCCCGTGGCTTCGGATTTGTCCAATACCTGGATCCTGCAGATGCGGCCGATGCTCAATTTCGAATGGATCGTCAAACAATAGCTGGGCGGGAGATTACMGTCGYMTTTGCAGAAGATAACCGAAAGAAACCTTCCGAAATGCGGGTCATGGAGCGCTCCAGGTGATAAGAAATTAAATCATGTTTTCAGTAAAAGCAGACCATTTCAGGAACTTTTATATATCGAAAAAGAAATCTTTCTCATCATTCATGGAGAGGTCTCCCTGATGTCACGGTGATCAGATGGAGGCCCCCCATCATACACAGGCAGGCGTCGTGTGATCACTGACCGTAGGGAGACCTCCATATGAATCATGGAAAATACTCTCTTTACAATGCTGTCCAAAAGTTCCTAAAATAGTCTACTTCTACTGGATACCACTCTATTTTAAGTCAATCTTGAACTATGTCATGTGAATGTTCGAGAACACGTCAATGCCTCATACAGACAATAGATCAAATTATCTATGCTTAATAAGTGTCCTTCGCAGACTAAATCGTTGAGGTTGCATCTCTCTAACTGGCCGTGAGAGTCACGGTGTTGGTGGATGCAGAGGTAGCGGTTTCAGAAGTGATAAGTATCGGAGAAGAACTGGTCGCAGCTTCAGATGTACGAACTTGAATTCTGACTTAAAACATCTTGCTCTGTATTACGAAGTGTCTGGATCTAGAGTAAGAAAATTTAGTTTCTCAAATCAATAATTATAGTGCTGATCTTTGCTTTTAGTTCATTTCGACTGAAAGCTATAAGTGATATGCATGAAAATAGGGCATTGTGCCTCCATTCTGCTTCAACCTAACTTACTACTTATGAAGTGCATCATTTGGATTCGCTTGATTGAGTGCTACATGTAGTACTCATTTTAGAATTGTATGATCTAGTGCTAAATGTATTAATGTAATTTCTCTGATGGCACCCGAGGTTAATGCATTTGCTTAATGCTTGTGACTTTTGGCGGATTGCAGCTTCGTCAAGATCACGTTCGCCGCCCGCCAGACACCACTCCTCGGGGTAAGCAATCCAAATTCTCTGAAGGCATCCTGCCATTGTCTTACTCAACGATTTACAAATTATTATTGATGTGTCCTGAACGTTCACATCCTGAAGTTGGTTGRTAGCTTCTCGTTAAYGAAAGAAAATGTATRYACAGCATGGGGTCTGTTGTACTGTACAGCATGATAAATCAGGTATACATCAGCTATCTTGCATAGCAGTCTGTTAGAGCTGACTTGACTGAACCTCGAATTTTGATGTCTACGCATTTAATAGTCCCAGTATCTCTCGCAGAGAGCGGCTTACAGGAGCGCGTGACAAGCGCGGCAAACACGGGGCTTCAAGTCCTGAGGCCAACGGACAGGGAGCTGCGAAATCTGGGTCGCGGAGGTATCTATCTCGCGTTTGTGGTTCGTAGTTGTAATGTCATTCAGCTGTTTCATGTACCTCTTATTTCAGAGTTCAGATATATGTCACTGTGCATCATTAACTGTGGAAGTTCTCGTGAAATCGTCACATGCTTACCGCTTGTAGGCGAAGCTTGAACCTCGTATTTTGATATCTCTGACCAGTACCCAAGTGTCGGAAAACTTGGGATAAGGGATTGTGCTTAAGCTTAATATTGCTTTTTTTTTAATAGGATTTTGATCTATGATGCGAAGTTGAGTTTTCAAGGTAATTGTGTGACGTTTTGCTTTGTTGAGCAACAATGGGTTATTACGTTATCAGCTTGAAATAATTTGGAAATTATGCAAATCTACATAGGATATATATAGTATATGCTATTGAATTACAATGCATTTCAACCACTTCTATAAAAATTGTGAGATATTAAATTTCAAACTATATTTTCACCACCCAACCTCAAAGATAGAACATTAAGACTGTTGAAATTATAGTGAATATTGTGCCAATATTGAGAGCACACAATTTGACTCTTTGGGATGTGCACACAATTAGGAAAATATTATTGAATATAAAGAGTTTGAGTGTTGTCTTGTGAAAGCATTTTGTAGATGGAATAAATTACATACCATTTTAATATGCAAGAACAAAGATTCTTGTGTCTTGTGCTTATAAAGTTGACATATGCTATTGCGCAAGTTAATTTAAATAATATGTCCTAAAATAAAAATTTATACTAACAAGTTGTACTAATTTGAGAATTATGCAAATTTGTGAGTAACACTTATATGGACATAATTCATAATATTTTAGATAAAATCAATATAATAAGATCTTCACTATTTTCATAATTTTCCAAATAGTATGATTTTTTCTTTGTCATCCATTTTCATATACATTCATCCAATTCATTCAAACTTTATAAATTGAAATTTTACACTACACAATCGACATTCATTCAACAATCATTCAAATCACCATTGATGAAGGGGCCTCTACTATCAAAATACTTGCACAAATTGAATAAAATTATTTATGTAGTGGGGATCGACATGAGAAGTGGAAATGGCAAAAGTTAGCATCAACACTTTAAATCAACCAATACTTTAATATAACTAGAATAGCTTATCATTGATGAAATCCATGCATAAACATTATTAAATTGCAAAGATGTGTTGTAAGGCTAGAATTGAAGGATAATCTTCCACAAAACCCTTGAAAAATATTGAATTGTATAGTTCATTCCATTGAATCCTACTTCAATTAATACACTTGCTTTGTTCTTAAAAGGGAAACACACCCATTATGGTCTTTCTCCCAATTGTGTCTCCAATCATTATTTGTCCAACATTTGATCTTTCTAATCTTAGAGAAGTTTAGATATGGGACGCAATTGGGAGAAGGTTCATAAAATTGGGACTTTTTCAAATTTATTGATGAAATTTTTATATTTTGTCATTGGCAAGTGACAAGGGATTCCAATGCACCAATAAACACATCACTTGGATACAAAGTTATACAAGGGTCAGAGTTCATTAGGTAGATGTTCTAAAACCGTTTTCAAAAGAATGCATACATTTTAATTTTGGAGATGTACACAACATGAGCATCATTCTCACAAAGAGGCACTTTAATTAAAGCACAATTCGCTTCTAAGGGGAGCCTACCTTAATAAAATGCATACCTTATCCTTCACATACAAGGGATTGGTTGATAATGTTATGTGGCCTATGAATAACAATACTATATCATGATTCTAGCAAACTCTACTGCTTTGCCACACTCTACCGGCATCTATCAATGATAGACCCATGTTCTTGTTCATTCTCAAATGCCTTCAATTGGTGAAATGTACAAACATGTATTTGAATAGGTATAAGGTAGTATACTCTTAAAGCAACCATTTCAGCCTACTTAACTCATCAATTCCTGTAATAGATATTTCAAGGAACATGTCAAGTAGTCCTAGATAGGGGAGACATTTAGAACTTACATGCTTGCTTTAAGAGTGAACTATATGTTATTAAACTCAAGAATTTCACGTTTCCTTMATTCTTCTTCAAACATGGGCTTCAATAAGCTGGTGATGTGCTGCCAATTGTCTGCAACATACCGTAAGCTGGCAAACCTGCATAAGGATCAAACGGCCCAGTTGTCCCTGCAATTGGTGGAGCTGGGAGKGCCAACGGTAAGAGCTGTGCATACATATTCTGCAAAGTCACATTTTTGGACTCATTAGAACTTCCAAATGAAGGACTCTAACTTGAGGTATTCACAAATTCCTATTTCTTGTTTTTTTGACTTTTAGGTGTAGTTAACTTAATGCATAATGTAGCACAATGATAAGCCGGGTCAATGCAACAATAAAGAAGTGTGTCACATTTACTAAGTTGAGGTAGGAACACCCAATGGCGTCATTGTACCTAATGGTGTCAATTTCTAAAGATGGTAGTTATTTCTAAACTTCAATTTAGGTAGACTATAGATAGCTGATTTTATTTGACCTAAATGATAAGCTATCTATAGTCTTCCTACATTTGTGCTCTGAAATCAATGCCTCAGGTACAATGATGCCATTGCACTAGTAGAAAATTCAGTTTTTTTTGTTGATTTGATCGTGTTGATTTGGTCGCGTTCATTTGGTCACTTTTTGACAGAAATATGTTGAAATTGGATGCTCCTACCTTAATGCTAAATTTTCTACTTGACTCTTAAAGAAGGGTTGTTGATATACCGAATCTGCTACCAGATTACGCTCGGCTTTCCATCCTAATTGCACTCCATCTTGGTGCTTGTGGCTCATGAGATCAGCAACCTTCAAGGAGTACTCCCTGAGGAACTGGTCACACATTGCATGTAGTTTGAGAGCATTAATATGGACCTAGTGTGAAAATTACATCATTATATTAACACCATCATAATGAAGATGTATTTTACAACTATATGGGGATGAAACCGGTCTCATAGTATTTTGTTAAAATGGCAGTTGTTAGTAAAACTGGATGAATTCGTTGAAACCTCAAATCTATACCAGTCCTAGTTTTTGGAGCTTTAGAGAATCTAAACCTCACAATCTTTGATGCTCRAAAGATACCACATTTATTGTGAATTTTGTTAACCTGGAACGATTTTGAGGGTCAAAAATTGTGGCATTCTTCTACACAAATTGATGGGTTTTTTCCTAAAGATTATGATATTAATATCAACAAAACCAGCGTCCACACACCTGAAGTAAGAAAGGATATGCAAAATCCATCATATTGTTCATCCAAGCCAGCTCCAGCACCACATCTGCTCGAATGAGATCATAGCATGTGTACAAGCAGGCAGCAAAACACTCTTTCTTGCCCTGCATTTAGAACCATATGAATTAAGTTAATTATTCTAATAAGCTGGGTGACCATTCAGGTTATTTTTTATCAACATTAATAAAGTAACAAACGATGTTTTGCCAACCTGGCAATTGAACAGAAAAGCTAATACTATGCAAACAATCAATCTACTACTACTAACAACAGCAACTTCCAATGGGAAGAATGATGTTAACTTCTTTGACAAAGAAATTCAGGAGCTCTTCCGCAAATTCGTTGTCCCCAGACTGTGATGTGGTCTCCATGGCATCCGAGTAAAGATTATCCTTCTTGGACAAGGAAACTGATTGCTGCCACTTCCCAGCCTTCTTGTAAATGTAAGCAGCAATTCTTCGCATTTCCAGAAGCTCATGATTTTCAATCTGGGGCATGGAGAAGAGGTCTGGAGAGAATTAGTAACGAAAGTTGATTGATCCAGGTAGTTTTTTTATTTAGATTCACAACAATTCAGGTATTGATGACCTACTGTTGGAGTTCAAAAAGATTCGTAATAGCTAAATTTGAGCATTTCACAATCCAAAAAGTTTCGGGCAGGTGTCCAAAATCGAAGCCAGGATGATCATATTTGATAAATTGGGGAATTTCAGAGTGCCATTAAATAATGTGATCTAAACTCCAAAGCTATGTAGAATATAGATTTGAGTTTAAGCCAACCCAGAAGAGGTTTCTGTTGGGGAACTCAAAACAGCACAAGTTCCTTGTTGTAAGCCATTAACATGGGATCTAATGTTGTGGAATTTCGCCAATGTAACAAATATGACCATGAAATAATCTTGACAACCAGAAACCTTATTAACTGGAAATGCCTTCTAACTGAAGTGGAAAGGAAACATCTGACACWGAGGTTTGCTATAATTTAAATCGTTAAAAGAGACTCAGATTACCAAGTAACTCTACGGAAGAGTACAAGGTGCTCACAAGTTGCGCTATAGTAACTGGATCGAAATTATCGTATGTGTCAATGGATTCCCGAAGCATGTCATAATCCTCCTCCTCAATGTAAAGCTCATTGAGAGCTTCATTTACAGCACTCAAGTTGCTACTTTGAACAGCTTCCATGTACGGCTTCACCAGGGGCAAATGCCCTGCCTGCAAGAAGTAACGCACATTACGTGCTTGTGCAATAAGAATAAGATATTAATGAAACATCATCCATTCCATTAAATTGGAGCAATTCTGGGCTTTAAAGAATTTGAGACAATCATCTGCACAAAGCTCTAGAAAGTGGGTCTGGTATAGAATTATGTTTCAGGTCATGTACCCTGAAAAGAATCAAAGTCACGGAATTACATCAATTATTCAATGAAAGTACCATTTAAAATGAGTCTGCAAGGTATACTTTGGATACCAACAGCATTTGTTCACTGTGGATTTTCGAAGTCGTAGTAACACAAAAGAAAACACCTGTGAACTTTCCACCCAGCTATGAAGAAAGATGTGAACCAGTCCTAACTTTTGGGCATTGTACTCATGAATGCCACAAATTTGCCTATTCTGAGAGGCGCCAATTTAACGTAAATGGGGAGGAAGGCTGTACGAACCTTTCGCATGATGTCCACAACCCGGCTGTGATCAACGCGCGTTGCCAAAACAGCAAGAAGATCATTAATAAGCTCTGGATGCTCCTGAAGATAAAAATGAATGGCTTTGTAGTACACTTCCACATTGGCCACCTTGCTGGACACATCCTTAAACTGGATGTGCTCCCAAAAAGGGAACCCGAGTCTAATACAGCTCTAAGTGAGCTCAATAGTTCCCAAACATCCTCATGATCACAGACAAACAAGGCGGATGGACATGACTCAGACCCGGTATCTGCATCAGGGAGAAAGCTCACAACAGGGAACGCCCAGTAAAGCTTTCATTGAACCCCTGCTAGGCACACGGCAGAATACACCGCAAAGGGARAGMTKTACAGTRCACTTTGCCGTGTTCCCTGYTRTGGGARTTTGCCTKTACCTYGAAAAGGGTCGCCATACMCAGAAGAGAGTCACCACAGGAGAAATCCAATMTGGAAATTGGRCAKATGTCCTTTTGTGTTCAAATTCCATTATTTCCTGTTGTATCCTATTCTACAATCAATGAGTCTGTGGACAATCTTTGACTAAGAAATTCTTCAGAAGCTGCCATAGATGGACAATTTGGATTTGGGATTTCTCCCGTGCACGGATGTACATACGTAACTGACCTTGCCTGAAGCTTGAAGAGAGAGTTTCTTCGTGTGACATTGACAAGCTCATCGTCGCATTGGCCTCGCCGATAGGCCACCACCGCCAGTGTGGAATCCCGCTTCTCGCAGTACTTGCCCACCACACGTGAGTCGTAGAAGGGATTGGACGACAGGAACAGCTCCGGGTTGGTGTTGGTGTCGATGGCGATCTTCCCCAGAGCGTTGTGCACGTGCACGTCTTGGCTCCCCTCGCTCACCATGTGCTCTAGAAACGGAGTCARCAGTTTCAATCGATTCCTGAAACAACCCCCCCCCCAAAAAAACAAAAACATTGTCATGTGCAAGTTGGTCACAGTCTGAGTGAAGCATTCACACTACASGAGATCATGTGCTGAAGAGTCCTTCTAACAATCTGGATCTACTGAGTCATTAGTTGAAACAATACATGATTTTTACCCCTCACAGTTAAGTTGAAGCAATTAATCTGTGAACGAGAGCATTACATCAATATTAAGATACTAAACGTCAGTTTCGTTTAATTGGCGGTATTCAAGTACTTTAAAACGTTTAAGGACGCGCGGCCTAAAACATAAATCCTAAACCTCTGAGTCTCCTAGTTTGTGGCCTGAAATTGGAGTTCTGTCAAGATACATGTTACAATTTTTTACGCCATAATCGCGCCAATTTAACGAATTTGACGATACTGTTCAATTAATGCCAAGTTAAGTGAACTTGATAGTTGCCAATAGTAGTGCCAACGACGCTGAGTACACATTAACATTAAGTTTTCACACCAATTGTGTTACKCTAATGTTAACTCAACGTGAGGATTATATGAATTAAATGCATATTAGCTTAATAGTAAGAGCTTTGTCGATCTAGTTAGGGGAGGATTTTTATTTGTTGAGTATTGAAGAGAGATACTTCATAGAGAGATTCTTCCTTCAAAATAAGAGAGATTAAGGCTGTCAAGAACCATGAAGTGAAAATTCATGCAAGAGAAAGATTGAGGATTCCTACTTTCGCTAGCTTGGCCACATATTAAGTACATGTTCCAGTTTCAGCTGAATTAAAAGATGGTGAAGATAATGACCTTTTCTCACATTCTTCAACAAGTGACTCCACTGGTAATAACGACCGAACAGAAAGCAATAGCCCTCTAATAAATTCTTCTGGGCAGTCATCATCCAACAATTGACTTACAACTTGAGGGGCTTTTCCTGGATTAACCTGCCAACTTATCATACCATGAGCATCTAAGAATACAGTGATGTCAAGTGGTATATAAAATATTTTCTAGTAAAATTAGAGTGTTACAAGAACTTTTAGAGAATTTCATAAAAAGACTCTTTGCCATGACTCACAAGAAGGTCTCCCTAGTCACAATGATCATACAGAGGCCTCCTTATGACTCATCCGTATGATCACAGGGAGCCTTCATAAGGAAATTAGACAAAAGTCCTCTTTAATTTGATCACTTGTCAAAAAGATCTGAAACAATCTAATCTTACTGATAACAACACTGTTTAGAATTTATACAAAACTAGTAGTAATTATACTGCAGGTTTAAGGGATTTGATAGGTCTAACAGGATTAATTACCTTCATGGGAACCAGATACCACTTCTGCAGAGATTCCTTCTAATGACCATAACGTCTAGGGAGAGGAGACCTCAAAGAGTGCATATTAAACCAAATAGATACAACAGCAAAGATTCCCCTAGGATATAATTATTGTGCTCAAGACATAGAATCAGAAACCGTGCAACAAAACTTATTTTAGTCACACTGACAAGACTAGCACACCTGTTTGGAATATATAAGGATCTTATCGAATTCTTGACGCTGTGCAAATGCCGCCACTACTTTGGGGGAAGCCCTAGCCTTGATGTAAATCTTCAAAGCTAAGTCCTTATCCACACTCTGCAAGCTCATGATTTAGAGACTTAGAGCGTCTAATCACTGCATATCAAAGACAAAATTTGGTACACTGAATAGCTAAACTATACATCTGATTCATTCTGGGTTCCATTTCTTGCAATCGACCAGAACAATCAACCTTGGGAGAGAAATAAGGGCGAGTGATAAAGAAATTGTGACAAGTGACATCAAGAGGAGAGACTTCAGTAGTTTGTGACAAGACATCACATCATTTTTGACAAGTTGAGTGTAAATGTGACCCACAAAGTATCTGGCACATTCTTTACATGCCACACTATCTAATGTATGGTAGTGCAGCACAAATTCATTAGAAATTTCCTTACATATGTACCATATTTTTCTCCCATCCTATTAACTAATTCTGTAATAACTATTCCAGTACCAAGTTCGTTGTAATATAATAAGAAACTTGAAGCACTCAATACAACCTCAATAGGTGCATCCATGTGATTCAACACAGTTGTTGTAAACTATCTTTTTTTTATTAAATATATTTTTATTAAATGTTAGAAAAAGTAATAAGATTTATATTCACCTTGACAAGGTCTCCAAGCTCCTCACTGCAATCGAGTTTATCCTCCGCTAGCCAGGTCTCTAACAAGTGGTTCTTGTTTTGGCTGACCACTAATCGCGTTAGYTCCAAGGATTCAAAAGCATTTAGTTTCCCTTTATTTAACAAGGTTCCAAAATATCGTAATAATGGGGATGTCTGCCCTGCTTGCATGGGCACAGTCTGTACACACAAAACCACAGAAATACCTACTATGAACTAAGATTTCATACCCAATCCATAACAATGCATCAATTCCAAAACCCAAAGAATCACCATATTTGTGAAAATGGCAAAATCTCAAGAAATTGGCACTATCATACACTCAAGCTGTCATGTCTTTTGAATTTCAAATTTTTTCTCATTAGAAAATCTGAAGTGCAGACATACCCGAAACTTTGCAATGGTCTCTGGAGTACGGAGGATGCCTTGAGGTGACTCTGCTGCAAGCTCTGCAGCTTCAGTGTATTTCTGCTCAGAGAACAATTCTTGAAACCGCTGGACAACCTGCGTGAAACCAAGGAAGCATATGTAACTTTAGGGGCATTTCTTCAATAGGGTATAACTTCCATAGGGTGAGTCACAGTAATGTGCTCCATCCTTTCCACATCTCGATAAAACGGGACATAGCCTCCTCAGAATCCCCCACTTAGCACTCTCAATTAACTCATTAAATCTCAATTCATCAAGCACTGCATGAAAAAGAGGAAGATAATGAAATTTACGTTGAGATTGAAATAGAGCTTGCCAACTAAATCATCCAAGTTAATGTCAAAAGAACAGGGGTCGAATTTGCAAAGGAATATAAGTGAAAGCTTAGAATTCAATGAGTTCACTGAAATGAATCTACAGAGACTCCCCTAATTTAAGAAAGAGACGAAGGGAATTTGTACAAACCATCCTTATAGAGATGTGAAGAGCCTAACTTACCAAGAATAATATATCGATATCAGATAAAGAGTAACTACCAGATTGTCTGCTCCTGGTAGATGTCCTCGCTTCGCAAGGSTGACAGCAAGCTCTAGRTTATTTAGCTGCACAATTTTTCCACACAAATGCAACAATTCAAAAGATGTTYCACATCTTTTCATTACAGGYAATGAAAATTGATAAACGAAGCGTTYACTGACCTAAGTTGATCTTGAGCGCAGCCRGCACGAAAGCAAAATAGATAGAGCAACACGACTATTTAGCCCCTAAAGCATCAAAGGTTTATGGTTCGAATAAAGACCAACTTGACTGATCATGTTTCAAAAAATGCAATTCAGATTCTGCCATTGGCAAGTTTAATATTACCAGTACATTGCATGTGTTGGTCAAAATCTAAATAAAATTGAAGAAAGACATCCTGATATAACCTTCCTCAAACTGCCCCCAAAAAACATGAGATCCAATTTGGCACTTGATCCTTAGCGTTACTTTAGGGGATAACAGAGAACTACACACGAGTAGTACCTGTACACTAACAAATGGAACAATCGTTGCCTCATTAACTGTGGCAAGCAAAACTTGTCCGCGTCGATTAATTGCATAGAAACCGCCTACTTCAGGAGCCTCTGCCGTCAAAAAGATAGGGTCGGGACTAATTCGGTTCCTATAAACGGCTGTTGCTGTCTCTAGGTCATACACAAAGAGCAATCCAAGCTTGGTGATAACGTAAATCAAGCTGTATTTGGAAGATATCTGCGTACGATTGGGAGACAACAGAATCATGARTTAAGCAGGAGGATACACTTYACACCACTATAAAGAGGATATWTTTKAGATGAGATATTTAGRCGATGAGTAGAGCTSTAGAGATCAAATTTTTATCACTGTAGAACCCCAATTCCTTTTAAAGATCAATGGCCATAGACATTCAGYCAAGSCATGMTTACACCACTTGCTAATTGCAGGACAACCAAGTGAACAAATAGATGGGACATTAGGGACATTACAGGAGACAGGATCAGKTCCCTAACGTACAATAYTCTACCTYACATCCATAGTCCTACTAYATTCAACGGAAAAAGMAGGTCACGAGAGTTTATTTACCCACCTGCATTGCCACAGGGAAATCATCTGCAAAGTCTGGAGGGAAGAAAAGATCTGCTTGCTTTTTGGAAAATTGAGGTTTGCCTGTTCCGCCCTCACATCCAAGCCGTGTAAAAGATAAGGCAATGTAAGATCACCACCACAGATTGTAGTTCGTTCTCAAGCGCTACCAGAAAACTTGACATATGCTGGTGAAGGAGTTATCAAATTTCTCACAATCAAGTGGTCAAATTATACTCAAAACAGTGGACAATCTTACCAGGCTGGCAGCCAAGCTGAATGACATGCAGTTTGGAAATAAGCTGCCCTGCCACGATTGTTTTTGTTGCAAATGTGATTAGGGTGGAGAGTTGATCGCTACCTGGAAGCTGCGCAGGCACATCAAATGAAAATATCACATGTATTAGGGGAGAAATGTGCTTGAAACCAACGTGGAAGGACGTCGAGTACGCCCAAAATACGTTCGTCGAACTCAGCATTCAGATTCTCCTCATAAGACTTCAACCTTGCCTGCAGAAACATTACCACTCTTGAATTTGGAACAAAGCAAATAATTCCAGAATGAATAWAACAACKASGTTACWACCACATTGGAAAGAAAGATTGTTGAATAAGAARGATTGTTGCATGAGGAAGCCTTGAAGCTATGGAGACAGTTACCTGGAATGCAWTACTGGGGAGCGGTCAAAGTCGGCGTCTAGGGGTATCGCATGGTCAGGCGACGGTGATCGCCGTCTCCGCTGGGGAGCAGATGGTGAACCGAGTGGACTCCGAGATCTATGACAAAGCATTAAAATTTAGATAAAATAAGTCAGAAAAACAGCAAGGACATTAAAGAAAATAATACCGGCGTTCACAAAAAGTTGTTTTCACTCAAGTGAAGGTTGAATTTTCGACTAAAACATATGAACTTACCTGGACTCATATGGATCTCTACCATTTGCACGAAGTTGAGAACCTCTAGACCGAGATGGTGGAGATGGAGGCGATCGATCCCTCGTCCTCCTATGAGATGGTAAGGGTGAGGGTGATCTGGAAGCAACATTGCCATGATGTCCAGGAGAGGGCGTGTAGGACCTGCGGCGGTGACCCCTGCCGGAGCGGGAAGGTGACCTGCACATCAACGAARTTTGTCAAAATCAGATCGAGAGYCTCGCAATTAATCAAAGTAAATTAGAAATTGCTTAAGTAAATAGAACGATGACTACAGAGATTGTTATCACAGCTGGATTMATCCTTACCAATCTCTTGGATCAACATGCAAAATATTACTTTTCAATAAAGTTACACTCCACCTGAGTGCCCACATTCAACAGTAACAAGTGGATAGATGCTGACAAGGACATCAGAATATAAAAACAAGTCAACAGTGGCTCACCTTGACCTCCGACCACCACGAGGAGATGGAGAAAATCGTCGAGGGGAACGTGAACCTGTCACACCATCGCCACAAAAAAATTTAAAAATAAGGAAAGCAATAAACGCATTGTTACACTGGGAGTAAACACGTGAACATGCATCCACAGAGGAGCAAAACTAGCAGGGGAAACATACCCCTACGAGCTCCAAATCCAGGTCGGCCCCGGAAGAACTCCTTGGAGCGCATTTCCTGTGGCCTTTTCCGATTCTCCTCTGCAAACACAACGGTAATTTCGCGGCCAGCAATCAGCGAATGATCCAAGTAATACTGCGCTTCTGCAGCATCTCGAGGTTCTAGAAATTGAACAAAACCGAATCCTCGTGGTTGCCTGCAAGCCCACACCAGACACGTGATGAGAAGGTCAGTTATCCAAACCTGCCACAAAATGTCCACATGTACAAATCGTGGGATAGTCATGTCAGAAATGAAGTTCTTGGCTTCCGAGATAGACAATGAGTACACGACCAAGACGGGGAACTCTCCTCTATAAGCCTAATCGATACTTTTAGGATTGGTTCGTAATTTAGGTGTCTCAAGATGACCTTGATATTAGCTGCTAACCTTGAGGTCAACAAATGCCCCTAATGACCGCAAACGAGAGATAAAGATGACTTCTTTCTGATCCCGAAAGTTCTTGCAAAAGGTTCTTCCAGAATATTTCTGAAAGTGCATGACACTCGATCCCAACTTCCACAGTGTAGCGGCGCAGACATCATCATCATTTTAACTTTTTTCACACCTTCCACCACTGCAAGAATCTTGGGCCACCGAACAGACACTATCTTCTCTTCAACCTTGTAACTTGACTATCTTGGAACCCTTCAAGAACCTTCAGGATACCTATTGGGAGCCAAAAGTTAGGCAAACCAATAACAACCAATACTCCACTTACGTCTTTATTGATTTTGAAATCTTCTTCGTCTTGCATGTAACAAGACTACGACATGACTGCACTAYCTCATTGTGGGATCCTCGAGACTTCACCGCRAGATATGAACTTACCTTGTATAGTAATCCCTGGGAAGATAGACATCCTTGACAACTCCATATCGCTCAAAAGGAATCCGAAGATCCTCAGCACTGTCCAGGCGCAAAGAAATCATCAGCACCACAAGAAACATCCAACATACGAGGAAAAATTCAACGAGCATACCCAAACCCTAACTTCGGTTACTGCTAAACCATCAAGGTATTTCAAGACTCAATCTCGCTCCTCCAAATCAAAAATTCTTCACTTACGAGCAATCACGAGGGATGTTGCGAACAAGAAGACTGGTCGGCATCTCCGGTTCACGGCTGTAGCCTCCTCGACCACCGCGCGGCAGTGGGCTGGGACTGCGCCGACGACTGCCATAACCCCGTCGCGGAGGGCTATCGTAGCCCCTCCGCGGACTGTAATCAGGACTGCGTCCCCTCATTGTTGCTCACCTGCACACAACAAACCCTGACCAACATGCGTTTTTTGGCAACATAGATTTTTTGGGCAGGTACGTGTGACTAGAGATTTGCATATTTTGGGCTGAAATTTTAACAGAATGTGGGGACGAGGAATATCTTTCATATACACAAATTTCATGACATTTGGAAGTATGAGTCAAAAGTTATTGCATAATATGTTGTTTGTTTCTCAACTCAGGCAATCTGGGCAGATCAGAAAAAATCACTTTTTTTAAAAATAAAAATTTGAAATTTGTTCTTCAAATTTGTATGCACTCAAAAAGCTTTGAATCGTTGAATTTCAATAGTTGAGATGAAAGTTATGAGGCTTTTTAGTTTGCGGGCAGTTATGGAATCCCTGCACCAATTTTTTTTTTGAAGTGGTTTATTTTATTGAGATTTCAATATTTGTGAAAAATAATAATGCTATTGGATGTAGATTGTTTATTACAACAATTCAACCATTTGGATTGGAGTTTTTTAATTTATAACTAATTTATTAACAATTTTGTGTTTTAAATCATTCTCTACTTCTTTCTACTTACTATTTTTTTCCTATATGTTGTACAACTCCAAATGATCTGAAAATTTTCTTGTATGTAGCGAACTTGCCCTGAAGAATGAATCCAAGGAAGCACAACCATTTTGGACATTTTTATATAATGATATGACCTTGTGAAGTGCAGCTGCTCGATTATTTGCAGGGCCCAAAAAAGGATTTTTGCCACTTCAAATGCTAATATCTWGCAATCTACATGGTGGAAATTTCTGAAATTTATTCCACATATTCTCAAACTA
The DNA here is from genome assembly GCA_006891605.1 of Pleurozium schreberi. Classification (NCBI taxonomy): domain Eukaryota; kingdom Viridiplantae; phylum Streptophyta; class Bryopsida; order Hypnales; family Hylocomiaceae; genus Pleurozium; species Pleurozium schreberi. The sequence continues at coordinate 17,092 of VACF01002243.1, forward strand.
GAGTACTACAAGATCCTACGGTTATATATGTCAAAAAATTATATTTTTCAAAAATTTGGTATTTGTACTAGAAATGGCAGTTTTGAAGCATTTTTGGTGAGAACATAGTCAAGGAACTTTAGGAGTTAAAGCCCACAAACCATTCATGGTATTCCTACCTTAGGAGTCATTTGAGGTGGTGACACTTTCAAGCTACAATCAAACTCTATTGAGCTCTTCACTTGAGCTCAAAATTACATTATAAGAGGAATATACTAGTATTCATATTTAGTAAAAATCTCATTAATTGACTTATAAATGCTATAAGCTTTTATTCTCAATAACTATTTGTATCAACTATGTAAACAAAGATTGGCCCCCTTCTTTGAATAGCATACATACTTGTGCTTTTGGTTTAAATCTTCATCAAAAGTAAAAATTTATAGCATTTATAAGTCAATTAGTGTGGTTTACACTAAATTTCATTATTAGTGTAGTACCCAGGTTCTTCACTAGCAATTACTCTAGAAACGAAGTGAGACCTATAATAAGGTACATTTTAAATGTTAGAGCTAATAATTCAAAAAATATTWATGTTTCTATAGCATCACATTTTTGAAGCGAATTACATAACAAGTTCTACTATATAGTACATTGTAATGATCCATCATACATAATTTGTAAATCCATACAATGGATAGTCTAAAAGAGAGGGGAAGAACTTGCATGAGGAGCTTCTATTTTCCACTTGCAAATAGATAGAATAATAAACATCTCATTTGGGTTTGTGCATGTGTATAGAGAAGGATTGTTTTTAGATGGGAATTATCATTGTACTCTATTTTGATCCCTAAACGTTGCATTGAAACTACTCTAGTTGCTGGCACATTTTGTAAACGTTTGGAACCCTAAATCATTGCATTTATAAATGCAAATGTTAGGCTTAGCCAGTATAATACTACTTGTGGGATTTGTTGTTTCCATTTTTGTTTTTCTATTGTACTTCAATGATTCATTTGTATAATGTGTTTACAATATTTTTTTATATGAATTGTTTGATATATGATGTCTATATATATACTATTTGTGTAGATTGTGTTCAACAGTAACTAGAGTGTATATATTATATTGATCAACCTTAAAATCACTTATAAGTTTTTGAACTACAATAGGGCCATGTTTAAAATGCCTCAAATTTTAGTTTTACCTACCATGGGATGTAGGAAAAGTGACAAGTAGAAGTATAAAAGATATTGGGACATATTTATTGCAAAATCATAGCTAAATAGAGCCCTCAATCAAAAGTTTTGATGCATGTGTATAGTAGAGGCAACAAATCATGAATTTTTTGCAATATTTTTGTAGTTTTTCTAAATTTTGCTATATCTACATGAGCTACAACAAACTTGCAAAAGTGCTACAAGTTTGTACCAAAAGTCTAGGGCACTTAATTGTATTTATCTATACCTAACTTCAGAAAATGTAATCAATAATGTAGAGGCTAGTTTTAGCTTGACAATAATAATTTGATTTGAAGATCATAATTAAAGACCACAGTATAAGATATATAATAAATATTTGAAATTTTCTAGATTTTTTTCGTGTCTCATTTTGGGCAGCTTGGTATGAATGGAGTTTTTGTTTTCTTTCGTTGAAATTTTTTCACAAAATGTGTCTAAGGAGTAGCTTTAAGGCCCAACGATTTTCATAATTTTGAATACACAGAGGAAAATTCTGAAATTTTTCTATGTCTTCTCAAACAACCAAAAAACTAGCTTACTACAAGATCCTACGGTTACATGTGTCCAAGAATTTTTTTTCTCTAAAGTTGGTACTTAAACTAAAAAATATTATTTTACAGCGTTTTCGGTGAAAACATAGTAAAAAACATTTAGAAGTTAAAAATCAATTTTTGAAAAAATAAAAAATTTGAAATTGATTTTCTAGATTTATATGCGTAGAATGATTTAAATCATTCCATTTTGATTAAGGAGATAAACGTTTTTTTAAATAATTTTAGATTTGCAAGCAGTTATGGAATCTCTAAACATGTGGAGTATCCACAATTTACGTCAATGCACCAAAAAACACCAAATTGCGTCTACCATTCCCMAAACCATTGAAGGTTAACCCAAAGTGTGTTAGATGCTCATCCCTACAGCAATAGCATAAACCTTTAGAGCTAAGCATGCCCATTTTAGTMATTTTAAATCGAATTTTGGAAATAATTCAAATCCAATAGTGCACCTAAAAGCAAGGTCTGAATGAAATAGGAGGGCACAAAAATTCTGGATCTAACAAGCCTATATGGAGGGAATCTAAGTGAGCCATGAAGGAATTTGCATCTCACAAAAAATTCCATTAGTCTTTAGATTCATGTGAAAACAAAGAAAATAATTACCAGGACAAAGTATAATTTATTTGGTTTTGTGCACTATGGCAGAACCATCCATAATCAATCGACTGAAGGTCCAATAAGCAACCTATAGATTGACGTATTTCCAATCAAGACTAAAATGTTTTTTTTTCTCCTTTTCAAAATTGGGACTAAAAGTTCATGACACATGTCCCAACTTAGTGTGCAAGAAAGTAGAGAGCAGTTAGTGAAAACGTAGTTTTTTGAGTGATTGGAATTGGAACAGTCTAGAGATTGGCTAGGGGTCAGGCACACTTTTTGCCTTTCAAAAATTCATAGTAATTTCAATTCATGAAATAAAATTAAGGTAGAACCACCCATTACCAACCAATTCCCCATAGCCAACCGTATTGACTAATTTCCAACCAAGGCTAGAATGTTTTTTTTCATCTTTTCAGGGTTGGCCAATACTTACAAGGTTTTTTTGCATTAAATTTTTGGGGGGTCATGACAGGACGTAATCTTGAGAGGAGGCAAGAAGCTGCGCCTGTACAGGTGAGGCCTTCTTCAGTTGGGTGTCGAAAGTTACCGCATCCTTCAATTTCAAAATCGTTTGAGCTTTTCAGTGACAACCCTRATTTTGTTGTGGCAGTCGTGTGGTGGAGGCCCAAAGCCCACTTGCGATCRTCATCCCCGCCGATGGCCAAACATCCAGCCTCAGACTCAGGGACGGAGACATCACGTGGAGTGAATTCATGGCGAAAGCCGAACACTTGAGCAGGTCACACATACAAACATGTTTGCCAATTTCAATTTGATTCTGAAAGTCAAGTTTGGTGATGGTGGTGGAAGTTCCATGACGATTAATAGAAAAAATAAATTTGAATTTTAGCTTCTGGTTTTGGTGGACAACCAGGTAAATAAATATCTACAGGAATTAATTCCTCTACTCCAGCCAAAACAGAGGCTGCCATTTATACTTGGCAGCTAAAAACTTCAAAAGTTTTGGTGAGATTTTGCAGGCCAGATGAATACCAAGCCGTTGTACAATCCATGGATTCATATACCAGCATCCTGTTCTCGTCTGGCACCACAGGTGACCCTTAAACCCTAAACCCTGAATCCTAATGTAACCCTGAATCCTATTGTTGGGAATTTACTCTCAGGTTTGTCCAAATGGCAGATTTCAGAGAAACTAGTGTGCCCCGTGCCGTTGCCACTGTCACAATCAGAGTAAAAGTAATTTTTTAACTTTTGGATTCATAAAAACTTTGAAATTCAATAACTTTCACATAGAAGGTTCAAACGCCACAAAACAAAGCCTGTGCATCTCTCCTCGCCAAGGGCTTTTTGACGGTACCAAGATTGTGATTGGGGATGCACGGTCTGGGAGAACTCAACGTAACAAACAAACAAAACAAATAGCCTAACAGTTAAGGTATGGATTGGTACAGTTTCAGTTGCCCAGAGCTATGGACACAATTGTGGTAGTTTGAATCATTCTATTTTAACAAATATGACTACCTTTTCATAAGAGAAACCTTGGAAAAGTGACTTTCGTAGAAAAGTATATTACTTTATTGAACACAAAAGTTGAACATTATGGCTCCCTAATTTCTTGAGTTGATACACTATAAACTATTTACACCCTAATTTTTTTTTGAATTTGTGTAGTTTTTCTTCTATGTTTGTTCAAATATATCAAAGATATTTGTCAAGTAGCTAGAAAGACAAATGGATTTTTGAAACAAGGGCTGAGACAAAAAATAATGAATGAGCTCCAAATTAGAGGTTCAATGTAGAAGGTTGTTGAAGCCAATAAATCTGCATGAAACCCTAAGCCCATCTTATGGATAAGTCTATGATTTGCCTATATTTCATGAAATTGGTCTTTAATTGGTCATCAATGAAGGTTGTTTTATGAAGATTCAAGAATTAATTTGGATGAATGAGAAGTTATTTGAAGTAAACCTCACCTTCATTGAAGCACTTTGTTCACCCTCTAGAATATGATCTTTGGGGTGTAATCAATTTTCTTGGGGCACATGTTGCAGGAGAGCCCAAGGCTATTCCATGGACACACCACACCCCTCTACGATGTGCTGCGGATTCATGGGCTCACCTTGATGTCCAACAAGGTGATGTAATTTGTTGGCCAACTAACCTTGGGTGGATGGTAGGTCCAATGATTCTGTTCTCCGCTTTTGTGAATGGTGCCACCTTAGCCCTCTACAATGGTTCTCCTCTCGGCCGCGGCTTTGGAAAGTTTGTTCAGGTATGTGGGAACAAATCCTAAAAGAATTTTAAAAAATAGGGTAAGAAATGAAAATTTTGTGCAACTACCTTGATCAAAGAAAATAACAATAATATTTTTGTAGATTACATGTTGGGTTGATGAACTAGTAGCTACACTACAAGACTCTTAACCCCTTTTAATTTGTATTTTGTATTGTAGCCATAAAGGTATGAGAGGCTTTGTAGCTTATTTCATATTGTAGTCACATAATTGTAGCTTATTTCATATTGATGATCACATAACTGTAGATGTGGTTAACATAATAAGAACACCCATGCCAAAAAGTGATCAATGAACAAGTTTCAAGGTCATTATAGAAATGAAGAATGCACTTATTGGTCTTACAATCAAATCTTTATTGGTTGACTACCTTGGTAATAGGTGCCTTGTCTCATCCTTAAGTTTTAAGGTTAACCCTAGAAGGATAGGCTGGTCAGCATGGAGATCAACCTTTTTGGTACTGTGTGAATCATTTTGCTTTGAAATAACCAAGAGAATTCATTGGAGGTCAAATTACTACTTCCTACCTCCCCTTTTCTCACAAAATTCCAAGAATGAACATTTACACTTTTGTCCTACATAGAAGAATTCTTTATCATCCATTAGACACTTAATGTCCACAGCATCCTTCTTAGGGTTACATGCATGTCTCATACAAAGTTTTGTGTTCTCGCACCTAAGAAACCACTTTCAACTTCTTTCCACTTCTTCATTGTCGATGTACCTTGAMTGTGTTGCTCCGTCTTTTGCTTTGATCTGAAGCCAATACAATGGGTGATTGCAGGATGCCCAAGTGACGATACTCGGTACAGTTCCCAGCTTGGTCAGAACTTGGAAAGGAAGCGAGTGCATGGAAAATCTTGACTGGTCTTCTGTCAGGTCTGTGCAGAGCTTCAATTGCTTTGTCATTGCCCTGAATATAACTTCCATTCTTTTCTTGAACATGTTCTCCATCTCTCATAACATTAGAAGTTGTGGAAGGTTTTCTTTCTTGCAGGCGTTTAGGTTTAGGGTTTAGGATCAAGTGTCAACTTCTGCAAATAATTTCATAAGGAGTCTGTAGCTTCTTGAAAATAGGACCGTCTGTCGAGCATTATCAGTTCTTCATTGTCCGATTGGTATCCTAATCAAATTAGCCACGGTCGTGATGATTGACAYTGCAGGGCGTTGGGGTCGACTGGTGAAACATCTTGTGTGGACGATGATCTGTGGTTGAGTTCTAGGGCAGGATACAAACCGATTCTGGAATGTTGTGGAGGTACAGAGTTGGGAGCCATGTATGTGGGTGGCAATTTGGTACAGCCCCAGGCGTTTGCCGCATTCAGTACTCCAGGGATGAGCTTTCGAATTTTCATCCTTGATGACTCCAACAATCCTCATGTGAGTGTCACTCTCACACTTGTTAGACAAATTGTAGAACATTCAATACAAATGCAGACATRGAGGTTCTTTAGTAGTAACTCATTATCGTCTTCACAACCAGTTCATACCTTTACCCTCCCGAAACTAGTGGAGAAATATGCATGATTCGTGAATTTACTTGGAGATTTACTGAATTTCAGTTTGAATGAGCTTAATTGAAACTGAAATTCAGCTAATCAGACCTCGCAACTATACAATCACGACTGTCAATTCAATCTCAGATTATGAATAGCTTCAAGCTTCTTGCATGACATTCTGAGTTTTCYAATCTTCCAAGTGAGTTTGTTACATGTCAAATTATGATTTGATAACGCTTTAATTTCCTTGGATATGATAGCCAGATGAGGTAGCATGCACAGGGGAATTAGTTCTTCACCCACACAATTATGGAGCATCAAGCATACTTCTTAATGCCGACCAYCATAAAGTCTACTACCAAGGAATGCCCGTCTTCAAYGGAAAGGTGTTCACCCAGCCCAGYCCTCTTTGTTGTCACTGACAGCCTAGGCACCCGAAATTCAATYGATTATGAAACCATTAAATTACTGATTCTCTACTAAATCAACCTTCTGTTGTGTCCTTYGTGTTCCAGCAAATGAGACGCCATGGAGATATTTTCCARAGATTTCACGGAGGTTTTTACAGAGCTCATGGACGTTCTGATGACACAATGAACCTTAGTGGCATCAAAGTACGTTCTGTTTCACAACCTGTTTTGTCTATTTTTTGCTTTTCCTTTTTCACATTGATGCAGAGAACAATACCAAGTGTGTAGACTCTCATTCTACAACTTTTGCAGTGTGCAATGTTACCTCGATGGTTACCCTTGTGACTCTTGATAAGAGTTCCTTGTTTCTGTTCTTTTAACTCGTGAAGCTCCTCCTTGCTGGGTCTTCTTTCAGGCGAGTGCAATAAAAACATGTATTGCAAAGACAACCTTTATTGCAATCTATGCAAAAGTATTTTGCAGAGTATGCCAAGTTTGAATTGTCTTTCGGATCTTTCGTTCTATCTCCATGACCTTCACTACACAAGTGATCCGTATATTCTAATTTATCGGATAAGAGACGAAACCATAGAGGAATCATGTCACAAAGATTGTCATTTGTATTATCCATTGATATTATTGAATCGAAAGACACACAACTTTGATTCGAAATATATTTGATCAATGAATTTCATGAAATATACAATAAATGAAAATAATGACAACAATGGAATTGTATATATACATTGTAACTAGTGATGTAAAGTAAAAGCTTACCAAAGTTCCATAGTATCCACTGTAATGTAAAAGTAACTTGGGCCAAAAGTAAAAGAATAAAGGAAAGTCCAAATCATTCAATGGATCTTTTTCATTTGCCAACCTTTGGACATAAGCACAATTCCACATATTCCACATAGAATTAAATTGCTCCATTTGGATGACAAGTGCCCTCAAGTGGACATGGACATTTTCAGATTTAGTTCATATGTGCAGTAAAACTTTGATTGTTTTTAAGTATAACAAGGGCTTTTACTTCATTAAATGGTTATATGGATAGAACAAAAAAAAAGTAGAAATTGGGACTTTTGTATAAATGGGTTCTACAATAGATAAAACAGAAATTGGGGTATAGGCATGGTAAAGAAATTATTTCTTTCACTTCAAGTTGGGGTACAAGATTGTTATGTCCATAAACTTGTGATGTTTGTAAACCAAATCAAAAACAAATAATGAATTGAGGCAATTCTTAAAAAATAGTCAATGCATTCAGACAAGTCATCTAAAATTAGCCAATCTCGAAATTTACTGATTAGAGAGAGGACCCACTTTGGTTTTTCAGACCACACCATAACTTCAAAATTTTGTAACTTCCAAGGGTCCTCAACAAAGCCCACCACAGGGCAGTGAGAGCAACGCAAGAACAGCACTCTGTCTAAAGGAACTACTGATTGGGTTACTAATCCAAGAAGGGTCAGAGCTCTGAGGTACTTGTAGTTGTCAATGAAATTTGGGCTGGGATCATAAAAATCAATCGCWGKCACAGGAAAGGGAAATCCAAGGGTAACCTTTTTCCAAGGACAATCTGAGGCTAGGACGACAGAAGCTAATWGTATACCTCTTTGCGTTTCTTAGCTTTCACAATTGGTTTCGTATGTTTCCATCTTCTCCATGRTGTTCTGAAGCGGGTGCTGGTTCCCAAAAAAATGTCTCCCAAATTTCTTTCATACGGGATCCAAGCTTTGTAAAGGCAATTCTCKATTWAACAGGAGTTTTCAGGAGACTCGMCCTCAGGTGGCTCCCCCAGGATCACCAATAAGTCCCAGAAAGTCGTCCTTGATAGTGCCGATACAGAACTGCATAAAAAAGAACAAATTTGAATCCAGTGTGCAGAAAGAAGCGAAGTATCCAGGATTGTGCAGAGTACAAATTCCCCCCTCAAAAGTTCCAGATCTTGTGAAACTAAACAGGAAAGAAATACGACAYCCATTGGTCAGATGTTGCATTGTCACKGACGGCAATGGAAAACAACTTACAATCTCTGTTGCGTCAACTCGAGTACCCACAATTTTGAGCCGTACTTCACTGTCCTTTTGTATTCTTACCTGCATGACGAAGAATGGCAATATGAGCAAACAAGCACGAATTTAARGCACAGCACTTTGACATWCTCTGAGTTGTTCTGAAATGCAAGCACASAACTAGCGAGGCACAGAAAGCTTCTGRGTAGTGCATATTTGATAAAAAMTTCAGAAYATCAACATCAAGAGTATCCTTTTTGAAAACGRCACCCTGTAGAAGAGGATACTTTCATACCGAGCCATCTGAAGTTTCGTAACTCGGAACATCTCCTGATTGAAAAACCATATCATCTGGTATCAACTGCCAAAACACGAGGTAAACATGAGGAATACATATTTGAAATATTATCATCCTGACCGGGTTGGTAAAAAATGTAGATACTAAAGTTGCATAGTTCAAGTGTGCAAAGCTCCTTCAAAGATTCGATAGAATCTAGCACAAGAAATGTTCAGACCGAGTAAGAACTGAAAAGTTGCTGCTGACCCAATAACAAAGAAAAGAAGACTGCCAAACGATCAATTCCTCGGCAAACGGCGAGAAGCTCACTGTACATCTGACAGAAAAGTCTGCAGGCTTACATGATTCGATACGAAGATCTGCACAGGGCCAGCTTCGGCGAAGAAACCCATCTGCATAAGCGGAAGTAAGTTTTAGATAGTCGTGTCGTTGAGATATCATTCCTAAGTTGCTTGGACTTTCTGTTGAAAATGTACCACATCTGAAGTGAGGGGTACAGGTTGAACCAACAAATTCGAAATAAAAATAATCCCTACACCTTGAATGATATGAAAATCCTGTTTTTATCTCGTTATCTCAGTTTATTCAATGCCAACTTGAGTCCAAGTAACAAGAATGAGCATGAACAGGTGTCGCTTACTTGGCTCTCACATGACATGCTGAACATTTGCGATAACAAGGATTCAAGCTACCTTTTTGAAGTGAACAGGACACTTGTTACCTCAAATGTGTCATAAGGATTCATAATTGCAACAAATTCTTTTAAGCTTGTTTTCTCAAGCTTCTTGCTTTGACCTGTACAATCTAACGCGGCCATTAAGGCATCACTACTACTGAGCTCCAAAACGTATTGGAACAAATAAATTATGTTTAAATTATTTTAGGTTATTTTATATCTTTGCGTGAAGATTAACGTTCAACATGGACATGACTCAAGTGTATTAGACCTAGCATATCCTTCAGCAGGCATAATGCCCCCTGATGAGGACCGTCCTTCTGAGATCAGCATTGAGGAGAACTAAATCAAAGAAACCGTAATTTCGTTGTCTAAGTCGAGCAAACTCAACCTGAAAACTAAGAGTTTGTCACGCACCAAGCGAATCTGCAATAAGCTGGTAGGATCGATGTCCAGTAGATGTTAGTCACGCACTGCATTTCATCTAAACGGTAAAACTAACAAGCCAGCGCTTGTACCTTGTTCACCATAGTAACAACACTCTCCAGAATTTCGCCTTTGAAGGGTCTGAAAACCACGCATTGGTACTTAACAGGAAAGGTCACAAAGCCTGTTCCATCACGAATGAGTCCTGAGCCGATAGTCTCCACTGCAGTGACGGCTACCACAAACCCATGCCGTCCACTGCGAAAAAAACGCCACAAGCCCAAGACACAATTCAACCATGTATCAAATACTCGAGCTGACGTAATCAACAGCTGCATTCAAGCCTTCAAAGCGAGATTTCGTGCCCAATTCTCAATCAAATATTTAGTTCTTATCTTATTGGAAAGCTAGTGAGAGATGCACTGCTAACAGACCATTGCCCAATGAGTATTCGAACCGCAGCAACCAACCATTTAGTTATCTGGCTAGGCATTAACCCTTTAACGCCTGAATTATTTTCAATTTCTGCACATTTCGGCTTATATCTTTGCACGAATATACMATTTACCTCAATTGCATCCAATTGGTCATAAAGGAAGGTTAACGTTTGAAGATTCAAATATTTCCCCTAACACGACAATGAAGCCCTTTTTAATCCCCAAATCCTTTCCACCAATTATGCACATTTTTGCTTATACCATTAGACAATTATGCTCTTGACCTAAATTCCATCAAACTGGCCGTCGATTGGTTTTCGAGGAAGTTCATTTCACAAGATTTAAGCATTCCTTTGGCTGAATGAGAAATAATTAGAACAAAACATTACCCTTTTCATCATCATCATCTAGAATATGGACTTCGGGGCGCTTAAGTGTTAACATTACAGAGACCTAGAAGCCGCAGCAATGCGGTGGATCCGCGATTTAGGTGATTCAAACCCTAACCCTAAAACCCTTCCACAACCCAACCAACTGACCAAACTCTCTTCTCGTGCCATTTACGAATATTTCGATCTGAAACCAATAAACAATCGACGTCGGTCCACAAATACGCCAATTCAGAACGTCGGGTATTCGTAGTGACACCGAAGTTGCGCAAGCGAAGGAGGCGAGAAGTCTCTTCCATACCTGCAAGTGCCTTCGACGTCCTGAATGAGCTTAGCGATGAGCTTGTCTCGCAGGTTCGGTCCGAAATGACGAGGGTGCAACTGCATATTGCGATCCAAGTAGATGTGGAAAAACATTCTGCTCGGGCTCGAAAAGTACTACTCACAAATGCTTCAATTACGACCTCTGGAAAGAACGACAAACGCAAAACGGAAAACACACAATTCAGGCCACAAGAGTGACGAGCTTTCAAGGATCTGTACAATTAGGGTTTGGAAATTTGTTGGGTCATGTCTCCATGGGTTTTTTTTTTTTTTTTTTTTTTCTAAAACCCTAAATGCCCAAGCCTTTTTTTTAGTTTGTTTTAAATTGAAAATAAACAAAATTTTGATATGTTTCATCAAATTCTTTTTACCCGAAAAGGATGCCACATATGTTTAGTGTGATGAATGACAAGGCATTCTCCTATGTAGGGTAGAAATACAACTATTCATCCTTGAAATTAGTTTTGGGAAGTAGAGAACTTCTAATGAGTTCTTTTGGGGTTTTTTATATCAATTATTCCCACGGTTTTAGAAATGATGATTTCCACAAGGACCCCCCACGTCCTTCTAGGGTTGTACAAAGTCAGAACTAGACTTGTTGTGAATCACTTAGGAAAAGATTACACAAAAATATCAAGTATGGATTGAGAGCTTATAATATTTGATCATAAAGGTGTTAAAATTGCAAAAGTGTTTTGAAGTCTATCTTTCTTGTTTCTACAATTCAAATCTAAAATTGAGGTCCTGAAAAAATATGAACTTGAAGGATATAACATGTATAACCATAGTCAATTTAAGACCTCTCAAAATTTACCTAATCAATTTTCCTAAGTGAATTTCAAATGAGATTCTTTGACCAAGATTCAATGTATTTGAGGCTCATTTCAAAAAGTCCTTCACACTAAAAAAAACAAGCTTTGAAGTGAATACCCTTCAATAAATTCTTGAACARAAAAACCATAAATAATTTGTTTTCAAAATCTCATGTTAAACACTAAAATAGATTTTATGAGATATTCATCTAAAGAAAAATACTAATGATGATAATTAATAAGTGTTTTTTAACTTCAAAGTGCTGTCAACATTAAATTGAGCTTCCTTAAGCATTTAGAAAAATTGGATATATTGAGTTCTAGGTAAGATTTTGAATAATTTTATAAAGTACTTTTAAATAAAATGAAAAATGAAAATTATAGCATCAAAGCTTGCCTCTAGTTCGGAATTATACAAGCTTCATATTACAAATAAGTAGATTAATTTGGCAAATAAAAAGATTCTATTTCACTATTTCTCAAACTAGCTTTACAGCCTTTACTTGTATTGAACACCACCATGAATGTTTCGGAAAGTATTTTTGGGTGTAATATCAATCATGGATATAATTGTGATAAAGAAAAATAATGACAATTTATAATTGTTTTCTAAACAAATAACAAACAAAACATAGGATTTTAATTAATAGTGTCCTTTAGATGATCAATCAATATTGTTGAATGCTGAATAAATTTTTTTTTTATCCAATATTTTGTAAAGAGCTTTTTTATGTGCACTTACATCATTGAATTAGAATGATTTCATTGAAATGATTTTATTTTATTTTATATGGCTTTGTATGTTTTTTAAATGATATATCTATATTATTTATTTCAATATTTTGGATTTTTTTTTCTTAAAATATGATTTAAATTTGTTTTGCTTCTAACAAAATGAAGCTTCTAATGTATACTTTTGGCTACTCTGCTTTAATACTTTAGAGACAATTACCTAAAATTGCGCCTTTTTTGAAGTAAGTTAGAAGTTGATAATCTCTAGCCAAATTTCTAAATATAGATTAATATAAAAAAATTCTTTGTACTATAATATTTTGTAGTACATTATTCTCGCACTTTGAACTTTACGCTATAACATTTTCCTTGGGCTTCTTTGTACTCCATACTACTGGTGAATTCATGCTATAGACTTTAGCCTTAAATTTGTTTTTGATTGTGGAATATTAGTGTTATATGTTTTTGATTGACTTTGGTGAAATATCAGAGCTCCAAAAGAATGGTTTGTGGTATTAGTTTAAAAAAACAATGAGAACATTTTGTAATTGATGAAAATTTGCACCCTCATCATGGAAACCTCAAAAGTTGATGGTCAACTTGTATTTGTCAATCTAGAAATCCAAAAGAGAATCCAAAGATTTGACACCATGATTACAAAGTGCACCTAAATTCTACATATTTTTGTGAGTTCMATTGGTTGCTTTAAAAAACTTTCAAAACCACTATTAGAGAATCTCTCTCCAAATCAACAAAAATTTTACAAGAAAGTGTTGATATTTTTTTGTTCAAGAGGTCGAGTTGACTTGGACATTGTCCAACAAAAAATTGTTGATATTTTTTGTTGATTTGTTCGTATGTAAAAAAATAAAAATAAAAACCAACCAACAAATGAAAAATTGACATGTGACAAGTGCCATGTTAGCATATAAAATGTCAAGCCAATGGCTTGGTGACATGGCACACCATGTAGACAACCCTTGTTGCCATGGCCAACCACAATCATGTGCATGCGGACACATGTCAAGCAATGAGGATGCGTTGGTGGAGGGTTAGAACCTTGCACCTCATGGAAGTGGTGCAAGGTTTTGAGCCAATGCACCACACATGAACTTACGTGTCTAGTTGTGGTGATCATTTTTATTTAAATGTTTCTTGTTTTTCATTATTTTGTAAACTCAGCAGACCTTAGACCTCAATTTGGCATAGAAGAGACACCTTTTTTTAAAACACTTTGAACTAGTAAAAGTTAACAATTCAACCTATCTTTCACCTCCAAAAATCTGTTTGAGGTTTCAAGCCTCCAATCAAAAGTTATAGACATAATTTAGGGAGAGGTTTAATGAATCTTTTTTGACATTTTTGAACACTCTCTTTGAATTATGTCCATTACTTTTGATTGGAGGCTTGAAACCTCAAACATATATTTGGAGGTGAAAGATAGGTTAAATTGTTAACTTTTACTAGTTCAAAGTGTTTTCAAAAAAGGTGTTTTACTATGCCAATTTCAGGTCTGAAGTCTTCTGAGTTTATAAAGTACCAAATTGTGAATGTTTTATTTTTTCGAAATTCCCTTCTACGAAGAATTTCAACTGTTGTGATTTAAACATTTAACAAGTAATGAAAAAGTACTCTAAAGTTTTATGATTTAAAATGAACAAAAAAGTGTTCATTTTTTTTTTGTTGCTTTGGACACTGTACTATTCAACTCAACAAGAATTTCATGACCAATTTGCTAACTTGTGCCAAATCAACAAAAAATTGCGAAAATGGTTGATACAATGCTCAATTCAACAAAAAATTGTTCAATTTTTGTTGATTTGGACATCATTTTCTAATAGTGAACTCTCATCAATCTCTTCAATTCCAAATTTCTCCAACCTTTGTTTTGAAAACTAATTGAATGCCAAATTTCCATTCATTGATTAAAAAAAACACAACCCTCACCATTGAAAAGACATTGCATTTGATTCTTTATGGAATGAGACATCATGATTGCAAAGAGGAGCCTATTTTCCACTTGTTTTTGTAGATTCTCAATTGGTTGCTTCAAAAAACTTTTAACACTCTCATTTTTTTAATTCAAATTTTTGCAACCTAGGCTACATATATTAATCATATTCCATTTAATCACGGTTGTCAATGTTCAACGTCCCAGGGAAATAGCCTTCCAAAATTGGACATCCGGACGTCCAAATACAGGAGACGCTCATGTCCCCACTGGTTCGGCGGACGGGATGGGCCGTAGACGGAACAACGGATGGACGCGACGACGGGCAAGCGGTTTATGGAGGGTCGGGCGGACGGTCGGTCAGTCAGGTGGACGCCGCGGACGGGTGGATGGACTCGCGAAGACGTGGACAACGTGGCGACCGCGACGCAGGCGTCCGTTTTGTCTCCTACGGGCAGACGGCCTGTCTGAATGTTAGGGGACGTCTGGGGGGTAGTGTTAGCGGACGCTGGACGTCCGGACGTCTAAACAACCCTGCATTTAATTGAAAGGTTCCCATTGTTTCCTTTGAAAAACTTTTCAACTTCCTTAATTGAAAGAAATTGAGTTTTGATTGTAGCTATGACTTCAAGAAGGGAGCTAATGAAAGTGTGTCCGGTTTACAAATTCATACAATTGGTGAAACGTTAGCTATTGATCAAAAATTGAAACATTTGAGATTTTTGCATATATTTGCATCCAAATTAGAAGAACATATTGGAGGTGATAAAATTGGCCAACAAACTATTTCAACAAATGATGGAGAYAAGAAAAAGTTAGATGAAAAAGAAGTTTTTAAAAATCTATCCAAAGCATTTCAATTGTGCAAAACGGCTCCATCACTAAAGCAATGTCAACAATCAATCTCTTCAACAAAATCAAGTGACACAAGCGGTGTATTAGAAGTTACAATAACCAATAATGTTGAACAAGCATCCGCATCCAAAATGCAAGTAGACCAAAAATACTTGCAAACATCAAGCATGATTAAAATCTTCAAGTCAACAATATCAAGACTACAACATAAAGTTGGAAAGGGAAAACGACACGTTTTAGAGGATTCAAAAACAAGCAAAACAACTAAATCAAAATCATGTAGTAAGAAATAAAAGTTGATATAGAAATAATATTACTTTAATGGTAGTTAGGATTACGTATTTCAACAAATAATTCTAATATTCATAATTCTAACTACTATTAAAGCTTCATTAATATATGTATGATGATTGTGTAACTTGCTTTATACATAGGAAAATAAAGATGGTTGAGAGTATAGCAATGACTAGTTGCAACATTGGGTTTGTTTTCTTGACTGTAGCTTCCAATAATATTTCTATATAAAACTAGAAACCTAGAACAAATACAATCCTATATAGTTGCTTCTAACACACAAAACCATAAGAAAAACTATATCTTTTGTTAATAATTTAATATCTAAAGATTTGAAAATAAAGTGATAGTGATGGTTAAAGATTTTTTAGAAATCGAATCTTGGTTTCAAAGCATTCAATAAGGTTTTAAATACAATAGAATATTATTCTAACAAACTAATTCAATGATCATTTTTTTACCATGTCTTGCAAAATATAAAGTTATACTATGATGCTCTCGGGTAGATTACTTAGCGCTATTTAAAAACCACGTGCGGCATAATATAGATAAGTTCTAATTTATTTGAGGTAAAAATTATAAAGAACTTACAAGTAAAATAGGAGACATTCAAAGTAAAAAAAAGAGTATAAGTAATATAGGGGCACAATAAATGTGGGCCATTAAGTTTTTTTACATATAATGTAGTGGCGTTAAATTTGAAAGTATCCTATGCGCAATACTATAGTATTGTATTTAGTATGATCTTGTATAACCAGCAGGAGGAGGCCAAGCTATGTTGGATGGAAAGTCATGCAATGGATGAAAGGCAATGCAGATCAGTTACGGTTTCAGTTTTTTTTCCATTGCAGTTTCTTGCGTTCTTGCTCGCTTCAGGTTAAGGTGCCGGTGTTTTCTCGTTTCTCAAAGTTCGATATTGGAACACTGAAATTGCAAGTGACGGCAAAGAACTTAGGATTTCAAAGAAGTTTTACATGGTGATTACAAGATATATTGTATAGCCCATCATATGGGCCCATATTTGTGTTTTGTGCCAAAATGGTATATTGATTCACTAAAGCACATGAGATTAGGTAGTTGTAAATGCTAAGACATGACCACATACACAAATGAAGTTTGTTGTATTTTCAAATGATGATTAGTAGAGCATGTGATCTTGATTTCATATTTTGTTATTTGCTAAGTACTTGCATTCCTAAATTCACTCTTTATCCTCATGTGTCCCAAAAAATAAATATCCTCCTCCAAGGAATGGTGTGAAAATCAAAGTGAATGGATGCCAAACTTGAAGAAATAAAGGTCTCCTCCAAGTGCTCCGAGGTCACTCACTTCCACACATTATCAACAAACATGTGTATGCATATACTATTCTTCTTGTATGAATAAGAAATACGGAGTATGATGATTTCATTCTAATCATATCAAAACAATTTACTCAATTTTTATTACAAAAGCAAAAACACAGGCTTTTGAGAGTTGATATATCCATGTAATTAAAAATCGGCAAGTCAGTTGGAAATTCATTCCATGGTCCACACCTTGATGAAGTGATAGTATAATTATGTGAAATTGCACCATTTTGTTTGTTTTCAAATAAATTTTTTTCTTAAAATTACCCAACAACATAAAAAAATCACAAATTTTATGCAACACTCTCATTCAAACTTTGTAAGGTTTTCAAAAATAATAAAAGCAATTGGAACATTTTTGCAACTTTTGAATACATTTTTGTATCCTAGACCATAGTATCTACACTAGGAGAGTAAATGTTTTCAACTTCTATTATCCCCTAAATGCAGGAGGCACCAAAATTTGTTTTTTTGTAAAACTTTGAAGTTAAATAAAACCTAACCAAGATTCCTTAGTGATCTCTAACATGTCTAGAATGAAATTGTATGGTTACATTTAAAAAAAATTGATTCATCTTATTAAAATGTTGACTTTTTATTTAATGTAGAGCCAATTCTTAGAAGCTCCAAAAAGGCCTTGGACATTTAGGGGTTAAAAGGGTTAAAACTCAAGAAGCTACTTCACAATTCTTAAAAATGAATGGACTTGCCAAAAGAATTACACTCCACATGGGATAAAATCATTACATAATTTTACTCCTAATTTTGTATGGATAGTGAAGCATGTGTTCATAATTACTTGAATGGAGCCATTTATATTGAGAGAATTATGCATTATTGTGTAATTCATGACTTACTATAAAGAATTACACTCCATGTCATTTTGTTAAGTTTTAACAATCATATTTTCAATATTGTTGTCATTTCAAACTACAAAACAAACTTAACACCATAACTTTTTTAGGCAAATCAATTTTTGGACATTGTGGAATGTTATCTACATGGAGTATGACCTCCTATTCTTTGTCATTATTGGTTTCTTAAGAAAATCATAACATGCAAGTTGCCTTTGAAGCCAGCTTGTTGTGATAGTTAACCACAAGTTTTCATCCTTACATGCCTAAGAGTAGTATATTTAACCCCTAAATGTCCAAGTCTTGTTTTTAGCTTCTAGAAATTTTCTAGAAGTTGAACAAAAACACAACATTTTGATCAATTGTATCAAATTTTTTGGATTGTAAACGTACAAATTTTAACTAGACATTTTAGAGATTCCATCGGAAAAGAAAACACAACAATAATACTTGTTAGTTGAAAGATTATAATGTTTAACCAAGAGGGTGTCAAAATTACCAAAAAATTTCAATCCACTTTTCACATGGTGAATCTGAAACTATTGTCAATCAAAATATATGAAGTTATAGGGCCCACCATGTACAACCTCAATCAATTTATAGCTTCTCAAAATCTACTCTACATTTCTCTTAAATGAATTTCTTTTGGGATTTTGTGTATTTGAGGCTTATTTTCAAGACCCCTCAATACTAGGAAAAGTCAAGATTACACATGATATCCTTGCACAAAATCTTGAGTAGAAAAACCGTAGTCATTTATTTTCTAGATTGGATTTTTGATGCAAAAGCTAGAACTCAATAGGCATCTATCAAAAATACAAACTACTAAAAATAACAACTTATTTAGTTTTTTTTCATTTTCAAAGTTTTGTTGACACCACATTTTGGTGCCTTGGGCATTTAGTGGTTAACAAATAGAGTTCATGGTTGTCTAATTAAAATGGGATTTCTTGCTTTAGAAAACTAGAATTTTTCCCACATTTTTTGATTGGTTGATTGCTCCAGAAACACAAATTGGGAGAGCATCAACTGGGAGTACCAATTGGGAAAGCATTGAATTGTTCTATAATTAACCCCTAAGCGCTCAAACGAYCATTTTTTGGTCGCTGCCCGACTTCAGGCAGAATTTTTGGGCAGAAAAAAACTTTTTTTGAATTTTTTTTTTTTTTTTCCTTGAAAATTTTGGGTTGTCTTTCAGTATTTATATTCAAAACTAAGATCGCTACGGTCAAAAAATAATTAGAAGAGAAATAGCACAATGTGTTTAGAATTTTCTAGTGTTGAAAAACTTACTATTTGAGGAACGAATTGAAAATTTTATGACCAGATCTTATGCATTTTCTTACAATTCAATAGAAACCACTATTTTGACCAATCAAAAAAAAATTCAAGTGTTAAAGATAGAAATTGTATTTTTGATGAATTTTTGAAGTTATATCTTCAAAATTCATTTGAAGAGAATTTGAAAATAATTTTATAATTTTGACCGTACGGATATCTTCTACTTTTTGTGCTTCACATAAATTTCTTTGAAGCAAACTTCAAAAAAGTTATAGAATTTATATTTTATAACACATTTGTGTTTTGTCCAAACCCCTTGGGCTTTTAGGGGTTAATAACCAACAAGAGGATTTTTGTAATTCTTCTTGTAATTTGGAGAAAAAGTTTCTCTTCTAGTTTTGTTTCTAGTGGGCCAACAAAAAATTACTCCAAATTACAAGTACAATACTTGCTTGGCCAACTTCAAGAGGAATTTTTGCATCAATCAAGCTTTTTTGAACAACTATTAAGTTTTTTGGAACAACAATCAAGCTTTTGGAACAACAATCAACAATGAACAAAGAGGTTTTAAGGACTGTTTTGGCCATACAACATCTCATTCATCCAAACCAATGCTTGACTTTAATGAATAAAAAAAATACTTTTTTGTTTGTAGAATTTGATGTAATTTAGGTGATACAATATATGTTTATATTTGTAAAAATATAAGCAAAAATATGCAAATATTGAAGAAAAGATTCAGGCGCTAAGGGGTTAGACCCTAAAACCCTAATTCTCAAGTGCGGTGAGCTCGATTGCAAAGCTCCTCTGGCTATGGCGCTTCGCTTCGCTCGCAAGTCCTAGGGTTTGGAACTGACGCATTGTGGCGATGGCGACCTCAATGCTCGGCCGTTGCCTGTCGCCTCGCGTCTCCTTCAGCAGAATGTCATTTCCCGTATCATCTCGCAAGGCAGTCTCATCGTTTAGGGTTCGGTTCTCCCCTCGATGTCAGTATTCCGAGGTTGCGGAGGAAGAGCCTCCTGTGACAGCATTCGAATCAGTCGGGACCAGTGTGGTCCTCATTTTGGTGTGACGCAAATGGTGTTAGCATCATTAGCATGGCAACTACTCAGTTAAGATTTAGTCAATATTAACCTGGCATTAACTTAACGTTGTCTTATTATCTATCTAATGTCCTATGAGATGAATATTATCTTATCTTTAATAACATAGTCAATTTAACGGGGTGAGAATTTTTTTGAGATTTCTGCGCTGCACAGCAAAGATCTACTTGAGCTTGTGTCTAAAAGTGTCAGCAAAACCATTCCTTGAATAACTTGAGAGCTATCTTATTGCTGGCAGGCCGAGGTGCTATATCGTAATGTTGAAGAGCAGTGTGCATTGAAAGGCGATGGCAGTGAAGTTCTTTTGGACCTTTTCTGTGGTACTGGCACTATTGGTCTCAGTATGGCGAACAAGTGAGAATCTCTCTTCAGTTATAGCCGATCAGTTCCAATTTTCTAGTTCATATCTTGACTACTTTTTGTCACTCACAGAGAATATTCTTCTAAGTTTTGTGTATTCTACGAGAAGGAGGTCGTGCTAATGTTTCTCTCCTTGCTGTAGGGTAAAGCATGTTTATGGGTACGAGCTTGTGCCAGAAGCTGTGATAGATGCCCGCCGTAACGCTGTTCGAAATAACATTAAGAATGCCACTTTTATACAAGGTGACTTGAACAAACTCACTGACGAGTTTGGGAAGGACTTTCCACGACCTGATGTAGTGATAACAGGTACAGTCCTTATGATCTTAGCCTCTGCACTACAAGTTTCTTGTTTAGTRTCGTTCCTGGTTGTTGACTAATATGCTTCTTTGTTGTTTTTTCAGATCCTAACAGACCAGGCATGCACGTTAAGCTCATCAAATATCTGCTGAAGCTGCAACCACGGCGCATTGTCTATATTTCTTGCAACCCAGCCACGTGTGCCCGAGACTTGGACCTATTATGCCATAATGAAGTAAGTGGCGTTCTCAATACTATTTTGATATGCTTATCTTTACAAATTGGAGAAGTCTGTGGATTGAAGCATAGTTTCACCATGATATTAACTTTTCTAGGGTACATCTCATCTGATATGCCGTTGACCGTTCGCTTCTCCTTTGTGCACTAATTTCACACCAAGTGCACACCTTATTTTGTGGAATGATTGCAAGAAAGCTCATTTGATTCTATTCACGTAATMATTGATTGTAGAACTGCAAAAAACTTTCTTGTTTAACCAACKTTTTACCTCCATGGCCAGTGAGATGAACTATGTTCGGTGAATGTGTGGTGACGGGGAAGTAATTACTTCAAATGAACTTGTGGATGATTATCACTAAATTCTTCATAAATCACAAGATCTACATTGACTCTTGAACCATTTTTCTTGTGGAAGGTCTAGACTCAAATCATCGATAGTGTAGCAAGTCTCTAATCAGTTAACACAATTTTGAAGTTGTTAGATCATCAGAAACTTGGGGTCTACGGTCAATCGCATGTCATCTATAGGCATCAATTTGTCAATGACTTTGTTTCTTTATCAGATATCTACTAGCTTTACTTCTTTGCAAATATCTGGTTTCTAATATTGKCCCTTTCTGATGGCAGGATCAGAGCTTGGAAACATCTGGACGCTATCGGCTAGTGCATGTCCAGCCTATCGACATGTTTCCTCAAACTCCTCATATCGAGTGTATATCTACCCTCGAGCTTTGCGAGTAGAAACATAAAATGATTCTACTAAGCAAAGTTCTCTTTGTAGGTAATCAATGCTGGTTGTTATTTTCCTTCCAAAGGAGGTTCCCCTGGATTTGGGGGACTGGTCTAGAGCTGAAATTGGTGTTTACTCTCCATTGATGAGTACATGTCATTCAGGGCTTACTGCGACTCATCAAGGATTGTTAACCTGAAGCCAAGTGGATGATCTCGAGGTGAGAATCCATCCTTTGTTTTGATTTTACCCTCATTGTTTCAGGACATATTTCATCCATCATAACCTGCAAGTGCCAAACTTTAAATAAAAAGTCCACTCAACAAGCTAATAATTAATTATCGTAACGTATTACTATTTTTCATTAATGTAGGATCTGATTCTTTCTTAATATTGTTACATTTTGTTCCTTTGAAGTTCTTGAAAGATTTGTTTCTTCGCCACTTTTGTCCATTTGGGCACTTCGGCATATTAAGACACCGTGCAAAATCTATGAAGTGGTTGTAAATTGTTGAAAGGTATTAGTTTCATACACATTTTGGCTGTTGAGAGTATCCAACACCGTTTTCTTTTCAATGTTAGTTGTTGCTTAATGAATTAATTGATTCTTGCATGTTCTTGTTGCAGAGATCTATTATATGATTAATATGAAGAGAAACCCTTTGACTTGATTGCATGAACAAAGGGGAGTGCACGTTTCAACTACTGTCTAAGAATTTTTTCCTTCGGATTACATCAAATTCTCAAGGTCGGAGGCCAAGAGATGGCTACCATTGATTAGTCAAAGGTCTTATTAATTTGAGATTATTTTCAAGTAATGGATTCTTTAGGTTCAACTATAGAAACTTACTGCCTATATTTTCTGACACCCACCGACATAATGGCTGCTAGCAATGTCTTGAGATTTGTACCCTAATCTTGGAATAAAAACCGTACTTAAGTATTTATGGATCAATTTGGTAAATACCGAGCCAAGGAGCAGGTTYGACACTTCCTAGTCAAATTTTTAATTTTATTTAACGTGAGAAAAAGTAATTCTACATCCAATTCTCAATTTGCTATGCTTTTAAAATTTAATTCATACAAGCGAAGCGCCATAGCCAGAGGAGCTTTGCAATTGAGCTCACCGCACTTGAGAATTAGGGTTTTAGGGATTAACCCCTTAGCGCGTGAATCCTTTCTTTCCTTCAATATGTGCATATTTTTGCTTATATTTTTACAAATATAAGCATATATTATATCACCTAAATTACATCAAATTCTACAAACAAAAAAAGTAATTTTTTTTCCGTTAAAGTGAAGCATTGGTTTGGATGAATGAGATGTTGTATGGCCAAAAAAGTCCTTAAATCTTCTTTCTTCATTGTTGATTGTTGTTCCAAAAAACTTAATAGTTGTTCCAAAAAGCTTGATTGGTGCAAAAATTCCTCTTGAAGTTGGCGTAGCAAGTGTTGTACTCATAATTTGGAGTAATTGTTTGTTGGCCAATTAGAACCAAAACCAGAAGAGAAACTTTTCCTCCAAATTACAAAAAGAATTACAAAAATCCTCTTGTTGGTTATTAATTATAGAACAATTCAATGCTTTCCCAATTGCTACTCCCAGCTGATGCTCTCCCAATTTGTGTTTTTGGAGCAATCAACTAATCAAAAAATGTGGGCATAATTCTGATTTTCTAAAGCAAGAAATCCCATTTTAATTAGACAACCATGAACTCTATTTGTTAACCACTATTTGTTAACCACTAAATGTCCAAGGCACCAAAATTTGGTGTGGACAAAACTTTGAAAATGAAGAAAACCTAAATAAGTTGTTATTTTTAGTAGTTTGTATTTTTGATAGATGCCCATTAAGGTCTAGCTTTAGCATCAAAAATTCGATCTGGAAAATAAATGACTACGGTTTTTCTACTCAAGATTTTGTGCAAGGATATCATGTGTAATCTTGACTTTTCCTAGTATTGAGGGCTCTTGAAAATGAGCCTCAAATACACAAAATCGCAAAAGAAATTCGTTTAAGAAAAATGTAGAGTAGATTTTGAGAAGCTATAAATTGATTGGGGTTGTACACGGTGGGCCCTAGAACCTCATATATTTTGATTGACAATAGTTTCAACTTCACCATGCGAAAAGTGGATTGAAATTTTTTTGTAGTTTTGACACCCTCTTGGTTAAACATTATAATCTTTCAACTAATAAGTGTCATTGTTGTGTTTTCTTTTCCAATGGAATCTCTAAAATGTCTAGTTAAAAGTTGTACGGCTACAATCCAAAAAATTTGATACAATTGATCAAAATGTTGTGTTTTTGTTCAACTTTGAGCAAATTTCAGAAGCTAAAAACAAATTTTTAGGGGTTAAATATACTACTCTTAGGCATGTAGGGATTAAAACTTGTGGTTAACTACCACAACAAGTTGGCTTCAAAGGCAGCTTGCATGTTATGATTTTCTTAAGAAACAAAAAATGACAAAGAATAGGAGGTCATACTCCATTTAGATAACATTCCACAATGTCCAAAATTGATTTGCTTAAAAAAGTTATGGTGTTAAGTTTGTTTTGTAGTTTGAAATGACAACATTATTGAAAATATGTTTGTTAAAACTTAACAAAATGACATGGAGTGAAATTCTTTATGGTAAGTCATGAATTACACAATAATGCATAATTCTCTCAATATAAATGGCTCCATTCAAGTAATTATGAACGCATGCTTCACAATCCCAATCTAGTGAAAAGAGGCTGTACCAATTTTCCACCTCAAATTTTCCATTTCCTCCCCCCTCCCCCAAACGAAAAATTCAGATCCGTTGATTTAAAAATAAAAAAAAATCTCTAACCCCCCGGATACCGTTGATCTTCAAAACATCTTTGGATACGAATACAAGTAGAATTACGGTATAGATACTGTTCAATAGACAATGTATGATGTACAAATATGTATATGGATACATATATTGTAGACATATATGTATTATATGGATACAAATACTATATGGATGTAGGTACTATATGAATACAGATACAGATACGATATAAATATGAGGTACAGTTATAATACAATGATATGGGATTTATCCCATATTGAATGGCATCCCATCCTCACCTCAAAATTACAAATGGGGGACGGGGGAGCTAAACAATTAACAGAATAAAATTTAAAAAGTTCCAGGGTATCAAAGAATTAATAAATACAGATTGGATTTTGGGTGCATTGTGACACTTTTGTCACAAATGCACTCAAAAGTGGCTGTACCAGCCAAACACTAGACACTATCCATACAAAATTAGGAATAAAATTATGTAATGATTTTATCTCATGTGGAGTGTAATTTTTTTGGCAGGTCCATTCATTTTTTTAGAATTGTAAAGTGGCTTCTTGAGTTTTAACCCTTTAGCCCTCAATGCCCAAGGCCTTTTTTGAGCTTCTAAGAATTGGTTCTACATTAAATAAAAAGTGAACATTTTAATAAGATGAACCAATTTTTTTTTAAATGTAACCGTACAATTTCATTCTAGACATGTTAGAGATCACTAAGGAAAAGAAAATACAACAATATCACTTATGTTTGGATTGAAAGATTATAATGTTTGATCATGAGGGTGTTAAAATTGCAAAAGTGAGTCAAAGTCTTTCAATCCTCTGTTCACCTATCAAATCGAAAAGGTTGCCTAGTCACTAAAAAAAAATGAAGGGCTTAACATGCTTAGTCATCGCTTCTCAAAATCCAATCAATTTATGGCTTCTCAAAATCTAATCAATTTATGGCTTCTCAAAATCCAATCCATTTGTGGCTTCTCAAAATTTAATCTAGATTTTTTTCCAAATGAGTTTCTAATGTGTTTTTTCCTTCAAGTTCTACTTGTATTTGAGGCTTGTTCCTAAGTTCCCTCAACACTACGGATATTCAAGATCGCCATGGACATCCTTGCGCACAATCTTGAATTGGAAAATCACAATCAATCATTTTCAAAATCGGATTTGATATTACAATGGGACTTCATAGGAAAAAAATTAAAAGAAAATAAAAACTACCAAAAATAGAATCTTGGTTAGATTTTATTTAACTTCAAAGTGTTACAAAAAAGCAAATTTTGGTGCCTCGCGCATTTAGGGGTTAATAGAAGTTGAAAACATTTACTCTCCTAGTGTAGATACTATGGTCTAGGATACAAAAATGTATTCAAAAGTTGCAAAAATGTTCCAATTGCTTTTATTATTTTTGAAAACCTTACAAAGTTTGAATGAGAGTGTTGCATAAAATTTGTGATTTTTTTATGTTGTTGGGTAATTTTAAGAAAAAAATTTATTTGAAAACAAACAAAATGGTGCAATTTCACATAATTATACTATCACTTCATCAAGGTGTGGACCATGGAATGAATTTCCAACTGACTTGCCGATTTTTAATTACATGGATATATCAACTCTCAAAAGCCTGTGTTTTTGCTTTTGTAATAAAAATTGAGTAAATTGTTTTAATATGATTAGAATGAAATCATCATACTCCGTATTTCTTATTCATACAAGAAGAATAGTATATGCATACACATGTTTGTTGATAATGTGTGGAAGTGAGTGACCTCGGAGCACTTGGAGGAGACCTTTATTTCYTCAAGTTTGGCATCCATTCACTTTGATTTTCACACCATTCCTTGGAGGAGGATATTTATTTTTTGGGACACATGAGGATAAAGAGTGAATTTAGGAATGCAAGTACTTAGCAAATAACAAAATATGAAATCAAGATYACATGCTCTACTAATCATCATTTGAAAATACAACAAACTTCATTTGTGTATGTGGTCATGTCTTAGCATTTACAACTACCTAATCTCATGTGCTTTAGTGAATCAATATACCATTTTGGCACAAAACACAAATATGGGCCCATATGATGGGCTATACAATATATCTTGTAATCCCAATTTATTTTCCAAAAATTGGACAATCAGCATTGATCCATGTAGTGCAACTCTTCTTGGATCATATTCATAGCCAATACAATTGTTCTCTCTTGTTTAYCTACACATTCAAGGACTCTAGTGGTTCCCCATATTCTTTAGGGGGTAAAGAACAAAAGTTCAAATTTCAAACAATGTCTTTGSCACAAGTAATTTTGTATGTTGATTCTTGCATTCATTCTTTTACATTCTTTGATTTCCACTATGAAAAACCCATGTTGTCTTAATCTCGTACTTAGACTTTATTTTAGTGAACCATTGTGAAAGGCTATAACATATTATTTTTGACATTGTTGTTTACATAAAATCAAAAGGTTGTCTCTTAAGTTTGTGTTACTAAAAACATGGTTTTTTATAGTGTATATCAAAGAAGGTTTATCTAAAGTGAAATACAAAAYTTTGGATGGAGGTGGAGGTGGCATCTATAAAAAAGCAATTCATTGTGTTTTAGTGTGTGCAATGTTTTTTTCTTTGTGAGCAATGATATATTTTTTGAAAATAAATAGAATAAAACAATTTCTCTCTTTGCAACACAGTCATTGTTGATTGTACAGAGCAATGCATTAGTAAGTAAAATATAGGAAATTAAGTTAGAAGATTTTATATTGAATTTAAGGAAATAGTCTTGTGAAAATTAATCACAATCAATTGTACACCAGGTATTTTTTTTCATTCTTGTCTTTTATTTGAAAACTACTAGTTAGTGCAATAGTAGATTTCACCATGTTGATATGATCTATGTATTACAATTTACAACTTTTGTCTAGAAACCATCATAAATTACATATTATTCAGAGTTGCATTTTGAAACACATTAACAACTTTGGAATTCTTAATTGTTTCTTGGTTCTTAAAGGGTTCAAACAAAACCACCTTCTAAAACCCTTGTGTTGGACCAAACATATTTACAAATCAATACATAAACTCAACAAGTGCCACTTTGTCACTATGAAGCATCATACTACAATTTTATATTTTGCAAGACATGGTAAAAAAATGATCATTGAATTCGTTTGCTAAAATAATATTCTATTATATTTAAAACACTACAAAGCACCTTATTGAATGCTTTGAATCCAAGATTCAATTTGTAAAAAAGCTTTAACCATCACTATCACTTTATTTTCAAATCTTTAGATATTAAATTATTAACAAAAGATATAGTTTTTCTTATGGTTTTTTGTCCTTGAAGCAACTATTTAGGATTATATTTGTTCTAGGTTTCTAGTTTTATATAGAAATAGTATTGGAAGCTACAAGAAAACAAAAAAAATGTTGCAATTGGTCATTGCTATAATCTCAACCCATCTTTCTTTTCCTATGTATAAAGCAAGTTACACAATCATCATACATATAATGAAGCTTTGATAGTAGTTAGAATTATGAATATTAGAATTATTTGTTGAAATCCGTAATCCTAACTACTATTAAAGTAATATTATTTCAATATCAACTTTTTTTTCTTACTACATGATTTCGATTTAGTTGTTTTGCTTGTTTTATCTTTTGAATCCTCTAAAACGTGCCGTTTTCCCTTTTCAACTTCATGTTGTAGTCTTGATATTGATGATTTGAAGGTTTTAATCATGCTTGATGTTTGCAAGTATTTTTTGTCTACTTGCATATTGGATGCGGATGCTTGTTCATCATTACCCCTAGTCAGTGATATGACTACACTGAGGGTTGTGCTTATGGAAGTTGAGACCTCAATGAGCCTCATATGAAATACTCCGTAGTAAACTGATCAGAATAGATAGTCCACTATATCTTTGCCAAAGGGCGAGCAACGTAATCACAATCCGTCCTTCTACCCAAGCTGTGTCTTGAGCTTCGCCTGACTGGATGAGACAACACAACCCTAATTTTTCTTTCATCTGTGAGCTTCCCCAACGACTTCTCTGTAATCTAGCCTACGACTCCCGACAGGAACTGGACAAATACCTTGCGATGACATCTGTGCCGCTCAAACAACGAATGAACTTGCAGAAATCGCAGAAATGTGAACCAGAATTACAGTACTTGGTAGACGACGTTAATGGTATTCTGAACTAGGCAATAGTAGGCATGACATCCCGTGAAATCACTCAGATGATTAGACGATGTGCTCACGCCCAAAGGTCAGCACAACCACTAATCATGAGAACAGCGTATCAGCACAACCACTAACCTCAAGACATTCGTGATAAGAAGAGGAAAAATATTTCTTGCATCGAGCTCCTCACACCAGCTTGCAGCTAGAAGCCCCCTCTTGATGATCTCGTGCATCATGAATATTAAGCTTGACTCATAGCTATAATCTCATCTACTATTTCTACATCCAGGTACTTATCCTGAAACGTCCTTCATCAAAGATCACCAGCCTCTACTCTATCTATCATATCAACCCTAGTTTTTCTCTTCCAATTATTGGCAGTTGCCACAAGGTTGATAAGCCCTATAGCTTGTGACTTTGTATACTCCTGCAGTTCATTCCAACAATCCTGCGTTAGAACAAAYTACTGCCATCTCAAGGAAACAAAGCACCTCACAGTCTTGATGAAGGAATAAATGACCGACGCTTAGTCGCTTACACCACAACGCACCCAAAGGAATATCAGACCTTACACCAATAGAAATTTAATAATTCAGAAGAGGGCAGGTCCGACTTAAGGCCACATCAATACTTACAGGATGTGTTCTGACCCAGTGCAAATACTCCGTCTCGGGCAAATAGAATGCCTGTAAGAGGAAGAAACAAACGTCAATAGGCCGTCTCAAATTTGAACTGCAAACAGCAATGATTACTAATACATCAGAGCTTTACCTTAATGAAGGTTTCTACAATTTGCAAGTTGGACTTCAGTCTTTGGGGAGCCAAATGCTGCAAGCCATTAATAAGCACCTGCAATAGCAACGAGTGGTCAAAAAGGCTCGCAACCATATGCAACTGTCGGATAACAAGATGCGCACATATCAAACCATAASGCTTCTCGACATACCTGGAGATCAAGCGACATCAGGGCGCGGCCCTCATTGTTGCATCTTCGTACACGAGAAAAGCCTTCCACGATGGTTTCAGCTAGTGCRTCGACTCCATACTCTAACAAAAGCTCGTGCATCTACAATTGCATAACAAGGATCATCACCATCACATGCAGATCGTTATGAAAAACTCACAGAAGAATAAAACTAACATGCTTTACAAATTCCCTTCACACTAGAATTTCAAAACAATTTCTGCCCACGTTTCAGGAGAGACTAAACAATGGTTAAAGGCACTTCTCGGAAAGCGGAAAAGATATTTAGGACATGAGATATGTACATGAACGGCACCACACCAACGCAGAGTTAATAGGCCTTATTTTCCCTTACCTCCTTTTCCAGACCACCGTAACCCAATTTTGTTGAGTACTGCTTGTACGCACCCAGGAGAGAATCTACATATCTGGCAATATAGGTTCCAACTTTCGATTACTACGAATCTGAGCAGCACATCCGATCCGGATGCATATAACGACCACTCACACACTGAACATTCATAAATACTCGATTAAGATAAAAATTAAAAATTAAGATGTATTTCTGAACATTCATTGAAGTCATTTTCAAATTTGACGATTTTTAGGAAAAAATWGATTTCTAGAACCCTTAGAATTGCRGRGACAAGAATATAGGCTTCTGCTAGAATTGGTCTTCAAATAAGRAAAGACCTAATAAAAACATAAGCATGAAAGTGAGTTTCGGCAGACATGGTCAACGTACCCGTTGTGTTCTAATCCCAAGTCTTTGAGCTCCCACCTTACATTGGCTATACGGTCAATGTATCTGCAACAAAAGTACGAATAATCCTATCAAAATTCGAAATTGAGGAGGTGCGAACCTAAATGTAACCCATATATTAGCCCAATAAAAATTCTTCAGACCGAATGGAGTACAAAAATGAAAACCAGCAAGTACATAAAAAGATATTTCACTGAATTCTCATACATGAAGCTATACAATTGTTGATGAACAGAATTATGACTAAGCCGACCACAAATTTAGAAGTCCGCTGAAAAATTAACAATAACGGTTAAAATGGAGCAGTTAAAATCTGTATTAGATCATCTTGTGTCGGGAACARAATTATGCAATTTATTGAAATTCGAAAACCTACCCTCCCACATTAAGAAGCATCCGTGCCACAGCTTTGTACACATGATCTYTCAAATCTGGAACTGCATCTATCTGCATGTCAATCAGTAAAAGAAAATCAGATCTAGATCCACAAAAATCTGGAAATCTCGCAAAAATCCAAATATCTAACAAAACAATAACATTGAGCATTTTGTAAATTTTTAAACAGCAACTGCTTACAAGATATAAATATACGGAGAARTTTACGTACTGTGCGAGTATAAAAGAATTCGACAGATGCCAAGGAATCTTGAGCCAGCATAGCCTGCAGCAGTGGCCTCGACCTTTTCAACATCTGCGAAAGGCAGGCCAGTGACTCCGTTGCCACTGTACGCTCCTGCACAACATGAACCCATGAACGGCTGCTCTTGCGGACTTAAAAAACTAAGATCCTACGTTACAGGAAAAGAAAGTGGGAACTGCGAAAATTGGCAATCATATAGGTCGTGTGAAGATCTATGTCTGAGAACAACACATGACCTGGACATTGATTTCATCGAGAAAATTCTTCTCATTTCAAATATGTCACACTTAAAACTAGTAAACAGTTGGATAAGTTCTACATGGTGCATCACAAAGACCCTCCACTGGCAAAAGAAAAAGGATACGTATGGACACAAAGATGTCGTTCCCACATATAAAAAAA